>WOGP01007825.1:0-11541 GCA_015342065.1 Leptinotarsa undecemlineata
GTATAGAGTTACTTATTTGCAAATTGATTACTTCCTTCCTTTCTTTGGAAGATTCCCTTATCCTCTTTTTTTTGTATCAAGATGGAGTAGTAGAAAGCTAAAAACTTTCTTTCCCAAAAATTAATATCTTCTTAACCAGTATTTTAGGAAAAAGGGCTGAAACACGTCAGTTGATTTCACGTTGTACGTATTTTTTTGGCAATAAAATGAAGTATTTTTTTCAACCCCTTAGCTGCAACCCTCCCCAACATTTTTCTCAAATGCAAACCTATGTCATGTATGGGCTCATTGAAAAGCTCGTAAAAAATGGAATATGATCATACCCTTTACTTTTTTAACTCATGCGGTTAACACGAAATGAGAAAAAACTCTTTCAAAACCAAAAAAGTTAGAAATACCTACTTAGTGCTATCTACGGATGAATTAACGTTGCAAAAAACAAATAAATGGCGCTGATGTACATTGCTCAACAATTGCTAAGGATCAACAGTACCTACTTTCTAAAAGTTTACAAATATTACGAACAGACCAACCGGGTCAGGCACCACAACAAATTTTATTGATTTATGTGTAAAACTGATAACGTAATGGAGCATCAACATTCTGTAGATTTTATTTTTTCATAAAAAACTTACACATAAAATTAGTTCCATCCCAAGCAATTGTTGACCAGTATACCTCAAAAAGAGAAAAAGGTTGTTGCATTTTTTGTACCAAAATGAATGCGATAAGAACTAATGTATTAACTTAAAAATTGTGGCTTTTCTGGGTGAAATTGAAAATATGTATGTATGTTTAGTTTATTTATGATATGATGTTTATTTATGATATTTTTCTCGAGAGAATTTATCTGGTTGAAGCTGGGATGATTCTGCAACCGTGTTAGGAATCACACGTTAAAAGGTAAGACCTCGTTAGTCCTTAGCTCGCACAAGTTTCTGAACTTCTGAGAGTTGTCGTTCGTATGGGGGCGACAGCTGATAAACGGTAAAACAGATTTTAAACATATAAACAGAATGTATCTGAAGACATTGAAACTAGAGGAAGAAAACAAATCCAGATTGATGATTGCACTAAATATGATATTCTTAGAAAATTAGATCTATTCTTTTTTCGAAATGAAATCCTAATAAGTCGTAGCCGAAATAAGTCCCGATGAATCGATGCTCAAAATATCACGACGTGTTTTATTGCGCACATTAAAGCAAATGAACATTAAATTTATGGAAAAAGTTAGGAAAAGTATTCTTATAGAAAGAAAAAAAATTGTTTTGTGTCGGAGAAATTATTTGAAGGTAGAAAGATTTATTATTTAGATGAGACCTCGTTGAATCAAGTCCATACTGTCTCAAAGCAATGGCAAGATTTAGAAATAAAAAGATGTCGAAAACGAATTGCTACTCTTCGAGTCCAAGAAAACTTAGCGAATATCACAAGAAAATGGACGCGCAAAAATTTTAAAGTTGGTTTTTAAAGATTATACCATACCATGAACCGAAGTCTGTCGTCGTCATGGACAATGCCTCCTACCATAGCAGACAATTGAAGCAGTTACCAACAACTGCGTGGCAAAAAGCTGATATCATTAACTGGCTGTCTCAAAAATATTTACCATTCAACGATAATATGTAAAAAGCCCAATTACTTAAAATTGCAAAGAAACATATTTCTGTTAAGGAAATATGTTGACGAAATGGATCTTAAGAGGAATATAATTGTACACTGCCTCCCTCGTTACCATTGTGAGCTAAACCGGATCGAGCTGATAAGGGCTCAAATAAAAAACCAACTGGCAAGTGAAAACTTGACTTTCAAAATGGATGAGCGTTGTGTCTCAGTTTTATTTCTTTAGAACTACTGCGCATTCATAATTATCCGCCACGAGTGGATTTGTCTGCGTTTAACATTTCATACACTGCTCCACAAGTGAATAGAAGGTGTAATATTTTGTACTTATATTTTTGAATGTATTCAAGGGGTGTATTCGTAGCAGATACAAATTATATACTTTCATCCAGGGCTTAATGAATAAATAAATGAATAATTCAATTAAATTGTTTCGTTCTTATTTGTAGCATTTTTTCTGGATGTCATTAACCAAACAATAAAAGTGCCAATACTCATTTCCAACAATAGTCAGATTATCAGAAGATTTTGTTTTTTTATATATGGAGTCATTGAATTATTTTTTAAATGTAATCCAAATATTTATCAAAAACCCATTTATCAAATGATCTTGGCTTAAATTCTATAAAAATAAAATAATTTTCCTAGAGTCATATAGTCTCAAATCGACACAGATAATAAGCGATTGCAACAGCTATGAAAATACTCCTAATATTCAAAACGACAAACGTGGGATACATGGAGTAGGGAGTGTAGCAAGAGCTGTCGTTGAGAAAACAACAGTTAATATATCATTTGTAGTGCAATACAAAAGTTTCAGAAGATTCCTAATACTTGTACACTCAACCCAATTTTCTAAGAAGTATTTTATTGATTAATGGTATGTTAAATTGTTATCATCAAAATTTTTATTACAATTATATTCATACACTGGCACCACTTAGATATCCTTTAGGAAATCGTTTAGAAACGATAATTGTTGCCGACCGATGTATCGCTAATCTCTAGTCCCCATGTAGGCTGTTATCCCTAAAAGCATCCCCCTACATGGAGGATACTTTTAGGGAGAGTGGGATGGATTGATGAATAATGATTTTTTGATTTAAATGAGAATTCTTTCGAGTCTCCCCCAATTTAATCATATTTCATATCTAACGTCTGAGAGTATATCTTGCTGGGAGCTGACATCAGTTATCAATCGTGACTTGTTTCGCTGCCACATCTACTTTTTCATATCCGGCAATATCCGAGTGACCTTTGATTCAAATTAAAACAATGTCAATTTCATTACTGAAGAACTCGAAGGTTTTTATAATTTCAAAAATAAGTGAACTAGCTTCGCCATTATGTTTAACCCACAACGCTTGAAGTATAACATAAGCCTCTGCTGTATAAATTGAAGCCTTATTGGAAAGGTGGAATTGCAGGACAGAAAATGTCTACGTAGGAGGAAAGGAAGTTCCACAAGTATAGCTGGAGTTGGAGATGATTTGAAGGCGCCAAAACTAAATTTTAAAGCTTTTGCTTGCACTTGTTCTATTAGTAACAGATTCGAATGTGCGGCCGATCCGTATAAAATACATCCGGAATCAAGTATGGATCGAATGTACGACCTGTAGACCAATAATGAAGTTCTGGGATCTGCCCCCATCGGTTTCTACAGACACATTTGAGAATGTTTATTATTAACCCTAAATATATATAATTGCGTACAACTGAGATAGACAGAGAGCACATATTGACGTCTCCGGCTCTCAGTCTATGCTGAGTAAAGAACGTCACAGCTGATTTTTCTGGAGCACGGGAGAAACAATGTTGGATTAACCAATTTTTGAGGTGTTTGTATTATTTTCTGCATACTGGAATATTTACATTACCAGATATCAGAGTTGGATATATTTTCAAAAAAATTAATTAAGTGCTAAAGAATTTTAGCGAATTACATAAATAGAAACAATTCTTGGGATTAAGATTGGGAGTTTTGGAGCAGTAGCCTTGTCATTTAATGTTCATTATTTTGTTGACATATTTTGAATGCACTTTATTTTGTTTTATTGTATGCGAACTTTGCCATTTCTTTCAATAATAAAGTATATTTATTATAACCTTATTTCATAATTATTACAAAAATTCAATTCAACATTTTCCTCAAAATGCAGCTTCAATCATAAGTCAATATATTCAATTGAAACAATTTCAAATCACTTTATTCAGATAATACAACACACATAAATTTAGAACTTATGTACTTGGTAGAAGCACAAATAGATAAAATAGCCGATCTCTTGGAAATTATGGCTGACATCACTTTAAACTAAACACTAAAAAATAGGTACATAAATATAAATATCAATTCTCAAAATAATAAATCAGAGAATATAATTCTCATACAAGTAAGTTCCCTAGTTTTCATCATGGAAATGGGTATGGAAAATCATACCAAAATGCATCTTACTCACATATATCCCAATTTCGATATCATCATTGAAAAATTTCATAAATTCTATTCTTAACTATAAAGTCTCTTTTAAAAAATAGGTGCTGCTATTGAAGGTGACTCAATTGCTTGAGCACCGAAATTGTGAGGCTTGGTATATCAATGAGTCTATTTTTAACATATCAATTTTTGACGCCTTGATCAAACTGAATTAGTGAAATAGTCAAAATCATTATAATCCATCTAGTTATCGTTATTATATTGTTCTGGTAGTACATACGAAATATCATCCCATGGATGCCTGTACAACCCCTGTTTCAGCCTCTTCTGATCCATGAAATGCCCAATAAAACCTATTGACCTGCCCAAAACGAAGAGTGAATTGATTGCTCCAATGTTGATATACTCTTGAGCTTCTTCGCTTGTAAAACTACCACAATTTTTCAGCATATCTACAAAAGCGGCGGCAATAACTCCATCTACATTCAGAATGAGATTGGGTTTCTTGCTCGTTGTAATTTTCTCAACTTCTAAGGCATACAGCAAATGTGGAGTAGCAGGAAAGTTAGACATGACAAATTCTTTAACTATTTTCACACGCTGATCTGGATTATTGATGGACTTGACTCTGTGGCCTATACCCATAATAAGTTCTCCTTTGTTTCTCATGTGGTTTACAAACTCTGCGGGTTGCATACCTAAAATTTTTCAAAAAACCTTAGTAAACAACTATCGATTGAATATTTTTTAAAGTTTAATGAAATTCCAATATATTCTTGAAGACATGTGTTCAGCACAGAATAACTATTTTAATCGTTTTGATGATCAATTCATTCTGTCTCAATCAATAGAAATGGAGTAGTGAGGAACGAGAAACCAAAGACTGAAGAGAACAAAATCCGAGTTAGTAGGTCTCAGTCAAATGGAACTTGAAATATCAAACGTTTGGCAGATATATCATCAGCGGTACGTGGTACTTCAAGATATAACGTTCGTACCAGCAGTTAACGTACACACCACTGATTATGTCTACAGGTTCCATTCGACCATAGCCTACCATCCCGGCGACGCATATACTACTGATGATGTCTGTCGCAGTAGTAGATGAAACGTTTGGGACATTCTACCACAGCCTATCAGCCCAGACTTTGTCCTCTCTTATCGTGACTCCGGTTGTGAAAGCTTTTGTTTTATAATGGTGGAAAAATTAGTTCCTGGAATACTATATCAATGAAGTTATTACTCGCGCAATTTGTGTTCTGTAGAAGGACCAAATTCTATTTTTTATTTTTCTCTGTTTTCCTCAAGATTCTGAGTATTTTTGATATGTAGATTTTTCTCGAAATTTTCTATTCAATGAAAAATCAAGTCATAAAATAAAATTGAGATCTCTAAAAAACAACACTGAAATATAGGCAACAAATCATTGACCATTTTATTACGGTTTTGAAGTTGTTCAAGTTACATCAAACTACTCCAACTACCAGTTACAGTTACAATGATAACTAATCTCATAAAACCAATCAAAATGTTTGATGAATAATGTTTTCAAGAATAACTGAATGATAACTCAATGAATCCTCCTGATTTAAAAAAAGAAACTTGCTTAGAAAACAATAAAAAATTAAACTGGAGGTGAAAATCTGTTATTATGATAGAGTGCAAAGTACAATATCAAGTTATTCAAAAACTTTGTATATTGCATTGTCAATTTCAACAAATTTGCTTCATCATTCGGTCAGTGAGTTCATGACACAACTCAAAACGGAGCTTTTTCAGAAGAAACAATACATTTTATATTAACTAAAAAAATTACTGAAAACTGTAGTTAGCTAGTGAAATAGAATAGATAAATAGATGTCCAATGTAATAATCTTCAGCAATCAACAGCAATCAGCAATCAACCAATTGATACTTTGTTATTGAATTACTCCATATTGAGAGTATATTTAAAACATGTAACAAAGACCTAGATTAAGTAATTTATTTATTTAAAAAATATTAACGAAAAAGCTCCTACGTGTAAATAAATTTGAGACATCCATAAAGCTTATATCTGAAGTGATGTACTAGATGAGCTGAAAAGTCTCGGGCCTAATAAATAGATGGCGCTAGTCTTATTGCATTCACCGCTTTTTCAGTTATTACTAACCTTCAAAATAAAGCTGTTGTGATTTCATTATATTCTACTGATTAACTTCCTGAGTTATTGTGTTGAAAGTGGCACAACTTTTGTTATTTTCAAATAAATGGCTCAAAAACCATTTCGTGTTTTAATTTAGTCACTGCTTCTCGACGGGAAAAAATACCATTCAAGCAAAACAATGGCTTGAATAGTGTAATAAGGACTCTGCTCCAAAAACAACAATTGAACGTTGATTTGCTGATTTTAAACGTGGTCGTAGAGACACGGATGATGTAGAACGCAGTGGACGTCCAAATGTGGCAGTAACACCAGAAGACATAAAAAATCGTTTTGAATGATCGAAAAGTGAAGTTGCGTGAGTTAGATGACATTGTAAGGATATCAAAATAACATGTTGGCTTTATATTGCATGAGCATTCGACTATGAGAAAGTTCTGTTTAAAGTAGGATCCGCGCGATCTAACTGTTGACCAAAAACAAGAACGTCTTGATGATTCTGAGCAGTGTTTAGCCATGTTCAAACATAAAAAACCGGAACTTTTGCGTTGATATGTGACAATGGATGAATCATAGATCCATCACTTCACTCTGAGATCAAAACGATTGTCATCTGAGTGGAGAGCAACTGTGAACCTCGTTCAAAGCCGCCGAAAGCACAAAAATCGATTGGAAAGGTTATGGCCTCTGTATTTTGGGATGTGCGTGGTGTAATATTCATTGACTATGTTGGGAAAGGAAATATCAATATTAAATTGCGTTATTGGAGCGTTTGAAATTGCATAAAAACGATCCCATTTGAAGGGAAAGAAAGTGCTGTTTCATCAAGGCAATGCACAGAGTCAAAAATCAATGAAAACGATGGCAAAATTGCATGTAATCGGCTTCAAATTGCTCCCGCATATACCATATATTCAGCAGATTCGGCTCCCAGCGAATAATGGCTATTCGCAGATATCGAAAAAATGCTCACCGTAAAAAATTTTGCTTTAATGAGGAAGTTATTACTGAAACTGAGGCCTATTTTGAGGCAAAAGATATGTTTTACAAAAGTGGTACTAAAATGTTAGAGCGGTGCTGGAATGATTGATGGAGATTAAGTTGATGAATAAAGCCATTTCTGAACGAAATAAACGCGTTTTCTTTCTTATGCCCGGACCTTTTCAACCCAGGTGTTATATGTTGCCTTTTTTTCGATCCATGACCAATTTTGTAGACATAATATTTCAATGAATCAAGCTACAATATAAACTCTCTTTGAAGCAAATCGATGAACTTACCTTTTTCATAAGCCTCACTGAACTGCCTGGCAGCTCCATCAAGCGCACCTCCGAATCTATCTCCAATAGTCAATAGACCAGACACTACGCTTGAAACCAAATCCTTACCAGCACGTGCACATACAATTGTATTATGTGCTCCAGATACTGCTGGCCCATGATCGGCTGTAACCATAAGACACATTTCAAAGAATTTGCAGGCATAAGGTGGCAAACACCTTTGGAACCACAGAAGGGAGATCACACCACCAATACCAACGTTCTTTTGAAGGACATCAGATATTGGCATACCTGAAAAAGAATAAATTTCACGTGAACCAAATGTTTTTATTGAACTCTGAAGTAATTGACGTTCATAACTAGATTTCCCCAAACTGTTAATTATCATGTGACTTATGTGGGTGAGTAAAAGGTAGCTTAGCTGCGTTATAAGATAATAAACTTAAAAACATTTAGAAAGAATATTATGTAGTTCCATTTCAATTGGTTGAATATCAAAGAAACGAGCAACTGAAAATAATCATTCAATTAATTTACTAGAATATATGGAACGATAAAAAGTTGAAAAAGTTACTTTATTAGTCTTTATTTTGAAATATCAAAATTGTCAACTCTATTTTCAAGTTATTAATGCAGTATATAAATAAGTCTAATCTTTATTTTTTGAAAACAGTTTTTATCAGTTTTTATCTCCCTCAGAGCAATATTTGTCTGTGCAAAGGTAATGTTACTTCAGAATCAAACAGGGTCCAATTTAACTCTTGAACCATTGCCATCTCCTCAATTTTTGTAGCTAGCAACCAAAATCAAAAGCAGGGAATATTTAGTAAAATTAACTATTTCGGTCAAATCTCAACACTTATAAATAACAATTCAAAACAGTAGAAGGGATATTTTATAAAACGGCTGAATGTTATAGCCTCAGAAACAACACAAAACGGTGATTCAATTACATAATCAAAAAGACAACAACTGGTTAACATTGGGTTAGTTTATATTATTGGGACAGTTTATATTAGGTAAGGAAAGTACAGTGAGCCAGTTGTAAAGAAAACTACTCAATTATTGTTTCATATATTCATATTGAGTAAGTAATTTGGACAACAGAGCGAATGGGGCTTTCTACTAATGTATTCAAAAAACACTTCATTGTGAGAGTTTGGTGAAAATCTCACAATAAAGTATTTTTTGAATATGTTACTTATGGATTTTCATCAAGTATCGGTCAATTCCATCATATATCTCAACTAATCGTCACTTGATTCACGTAAAATATTACAATCACTTGTTAGACTATAGTAGTATATTAAACTTTGAGAAAATATTACGAGTAAATTGAAAGTTTTTACAGACGCTACTTATTAAATCTAAAATTACAAAAATTAGAAAATTACAAAAGAAAAGGGAATCAATTAAGAATGTAAAAACTTTTTTTTGTATCAAATATTCAACGTTCAAGAGACATGTGAGACATGTCAGAAATGTCAAATTTATGCACGACTGATATTACGAAATACCTAACATTAAATTTAAGAATTATTTTTCATGAAGCAACTTCAACTTCAAGATTTGTGGAAGCGGTTATTTCAGAGGTCTCTTAGCTACATAAGCGAAGAAGAATGAACAAAATATATAATGTTATCTTAATAAATGTTAAATAATGTTATCTTAAAAAAGAAAAAACTAAAGATAAAACTGAGAAGAAATATTGAGATTTTTTATCAGGATGGAATGTTTAAATTTTTTTTATTCATTCAAGTCTAAGATTTTATCCTTAGAAAAGAAAATAGCTTTTTATAAATCAAGGCATCTTTTTTTATATGCAAAGTTCTTTCTACTGATATAAATACAAACATTGCAAGTTGAATAAAAGCTTGTAAAAATCAAAATATGTGTTTAATTTTTCAAACTTTGTATATAACTCAACTATGAGTCGAAGATTATTTTACGAGCTAGTACTTGATAGTCAATTATTATGAAACTTCAGTGTCAATGAAAAAGTTGCTATCATAACATTTCATCAGAAAAAGTCTGTCATTTTGAAACTTCAGAGACAATGGAAAAGTCAGTATTATAAAAATTATGTAGGAAAATAAATTGTTAGCATTCCTCTGGGGGGGGATTTATTACAAAAAGAAAACTTACCGGCATAAATCAATTCTTGTCCTCGCTCGTCACAAATGGAAGTCATGAAGCTTGCAGGTTTACGAATGAGGCCTAGTTCCCTAGCCCAGTTATAATCCATAGGAACTGTTGGAGGCGGTACTTCTGGAGCTGGTACTATAACTCCTTGTTTGACCAATTGATCATATACATTCTGGATAATATCACCTGCAATAAGGTAAAGACAATTTACTTCTGAGAGTCGAAAGTTCATATGAATAGCACTTATATACCTAAATAGTCAAATGAATCGGGTACGTGTGCTCCAGCAGCTCGTAGGGCTTCATTTTTAGCAGTTGCAGTTTCTTGATTGGTATTAGCACAAGATCCGGCGTGTCCAAACTGAACCTCTGCTGTGAACATACCAGCACAAGTACCTGTAAAAAATGCATCAGTAAGAAGACTACAGATAAAAAGTTTTAACGTTAGTCATACCTATACACCATGCTACTAAAGGTTTGGTAATTTGTTTGTTTTGTAGTGCTCTGCAAACGTCGTATTCTTCAGTACCTCCCACCTCTCCAAGGAGTACAATCATTTTAACGTTATCATCAGCCTGATACCTATGAAATTGATGTAATACATATTATAAATAATAAATAAAACTAAAATATAGAATTTTGCAATAGATATAATCAACAACGAACCTCATGATGTGATCCATAAATGTGGTTCCAGGATATCTATCTCCACCAATTGCAACTCCTTCATATACACCATCAGTTGCCTTGGACATAATGTTGTTCAACTCGTTAGACATACCTCCAGACCTGGATACATATGCCACACTTCCAGGTCTATATAATTTAGAGTGCAAAATGTTATCCATCATACCGCCAGTGTTACCGATTTTGAAACAGCCTGGTTTAACTCCACCAACAGTTGCTGGTCCGATTATAGATACTTTCTTCTCGTTCGCTAATTTGATAAGTTTTCTCGTGTAATTTTCTGGAATGCCTTCTGCGATGATGGCGATGGTTCTGATCTGGGGGAACTGCATGGTTTCAACCGTACTTGAGTAAGCAGAGCGGAGTGAAGCAAAGTTCACCAAAACGTCGGCGTCTGGATGTTTGTTCATAGCATCCTTCATATGCTTATAAACGGGAATGAGGATTTCCTTATGGCCCCAATAGAATTTTTGCTTGTGATCTCCGGTAAACGGGTAGATGATGGCGACAACACTTGGTTCATTTCTGGTGCAGACAAAGTCAAAGTCCAACATACTTTGTATTGCTCGATTTTGCATACCCCAAATGATGGCTTTTGTAGACTTAGTGAACATGGTCGTTATTTTTGCGTCTCCCTTTCGAAAACAATTTCGGTTATCATTATTTTTTATCGGAAGATGATTCTATGAATGATTACCTGAGATTTTGTGGGTGATGTGAGTATTTGTACTAGGTTTGGAACATTTTCCTTCAACAAATAAAAATCTATATTTTTTCAATGAATTAACTTCATTACCAGCTTTATACAGCAAAACCACAGGATATTTCTTTCCATTTTCTGCCCTATCACATTAAAATCCAAATCAGCTAATGTTATGAAATTGATTCAAACTAAATTGAAAGGGATATATTTTTAGGAGATAATAATTCTTGGGAAAGAAAGGGTTTGGCTTTCTACTGTATACAATCTGTATACAAAAAATGTGGGTATCTACCAAAGAAAGCAATGGGCTCATTTACCAAATTTTTTTATTTCATTATTTGAAAGTTTATGTTTCAAATAGTACATCTGCAAAAAATCTGAATTTTTACTCTTTATCTTCCCCTTCAAATTAATAGTTGAATGTGGCGTGGTCAAGCTTGACGTCACATCAGCCGCCAGTGCTGGCGGATAAGCGAAATACATACGTGTACTGAAGCCGTAGAGAGCAAGTTGTGTGTTGT
>WOGP01007826.1:0-11539 GCA_015342065.1 Leptinotarsa undecemlineata
ACTCAATGCTGCACAGAGCATTTTCACTGCCTTTGTCTGCAGACAATCTTGCTAGGGAAATTGATACAATTACACAGATAGGTCATAATAATGGTTTTAACGCAGATACTATCCAGAAGTTAGTCAGGAAACAAAGCCGGAAATTCACTTACAGATTAATATACTCTCAGGTCAAACAACCAGAAATCAAGAAATGGGTAACGGTAACATATTTTGGAAAAGTAACAGAAATAATTGCAGGTTTCTTCAGAAAAAACAATGTGGAAGTAGCATTCAGACCACATTCCAGGTTATATCATTTCCTTTTCAATAGAATAGAATAGAATAGAAGTTTATTCAACCACATTACACTTTACATGTTTGTAGCAAGTTATGACAAATTTGTCACATATGCTTACGCACACCAAAAGTAATTTCAGAGCGGATGAGTATAAAATATAATTTAGGATAAAAAGTAGAGCAACATAAAGATTAACATTAAAAACATGAAAGAGCAACATGATATAGCATATTTACGGTAGTCAGATGAGTATGTTGCTTGCATGTTGAGACTTGAGAGCGATTTTTTAAATACCCCAGGTAATCAGAGACAGAGTAAAAGCAGCCCTCCAATAGTAGCTGTTTATTGGATTTTATTTGAATTTATTTATACAAAGATGTTTCAGCTTGACTGGTAAACAGTTATATAAGTTGTAATCCAAAGACATTTTTTGTGATTTAGCTAGGCGATATCGATTTGTACATATCTTTTCAGAGTTTCTCGTAGAGTACTGATGAATATTAAAACGTTTAGGTAAGGTACTCGCAATTCTATGGATTTCTAGCAAAACATGAAAAATGAATAACGTTGGTACAGGCATGATACCTAGTTTTTTGAAAATTGGTTGACACGGTTCCCGAAAACCTACATGTGCCAATATTCGAAAGGCTCGTTTTTGTATCTTAAAGATATTGAGAGAACCAGGTGAGTTTCCCCAAAGAACAATCCCATAACTAATATGAGAATGAAAAAGCGAATAATAAGTAATTTTTAATATATCGGAGCTGGTAATATTTTGAAGTTGTCGTAGAACATAAATAGTGCTGGATAACTTGCTCCTAAGCTGGTTTGTACGTTGATGCCAAGATAAGATATTGTCAAGTGTTATGCCAAAGATAAGGTCGACAAGTTGGAGAAATTTCGAGTTTATAAGCTTAAGTGTCCGGAGTGTAATTGTGTTTATGTGGGACAATGTGGCCGAAATTTCCAAAACCGGTATGCTGAACATGAAAGGTCCTTCAGACTAGGAAAAAATGATTTGACGTTTTTATACCATTCCTTGGCATGCAACCACAAGTTGCCGAATCTAAACGATACGGAAATTCTGCACTATGCAAGGAAGGGTTTCAAACTCAATTATTTAGAATCCTTGGAAATTCACAAGCCTCAATATTGCGGGTGCAACCTTTTAAATGATCAAATCGATTCAATTTACTTTTCGGTTTTTAAATTGGCACATCCGCATTGTGAACTGTAAATTCAAGTACTCAATCAAGTCAAGTATTACCTCTATTTCTATTAGTACCTACAGGGTTGGTATATAATGGCGAATGTAATGAATTATTCTTAGTTTATTGCATAAGTTTGAAAATATCCGTATAGGACGAAACTGCAGTAACGTTAGTTACAAGTGAAAGTGGTAAAAAACAGAAATTTTCATTTCTCTTTTCATTATGATTTCCTACCATGCAGTAATGGCTACATCCATCAATTTTTTAAAAAGTCAATTATTTGGCGAGTGCGCCGCGTGTTCAGTTATCAAATTTATTATAGGAATTATCAATTTGACAATATTTCAATGATTTCAAATCCTATTTTGTCATTCTTTGCAATATCATACCTGGACTGTGGCTCAATTTTGTTTCCGCTTGAAGAATCTAAAATAGAATCGATTCAATTAACGCGTACCCTCAAGAGATTCAAGTCTACTACCGACCTAAAACAGTTAATGTATGTGTTAGTCAGACTAACGACTACTGCAAAAACAATTCAGTAATGGAATATTGACTCGGCAGCTCCGGGGCGACCACTTATCCAGTTGTGGCTCGATGAAGCTGCCAGGTCGATGTTTGGTAGTGTACGGAATTGCTAATTGCACGCCCCGGAGTGCTGCCTACGTGAATACTATAATTATGCCCAGCAGGTTAATCATATCAGTAATGCATTCATTGGTTTCGAAATATTCTGAAGGAGGAAATGTATACGAGGTGTGTGATACATACGTTATCAAAACTTTTTTGTGATGGTGAAAATGATTGATTTGGAGGAATCATTTTTTTGGCTTATATATGACACGCGAAACCAGGTGATCTTATATTAGCAATTGTTGAAACAATTGATGATAATATAATTAGAAAAAAATTGTCACATAAAAGACACATCGATATGAAATGAGATGAAAGAAGAGAAATTTGTGGAATCATTGAAAACAAGATGATTTAGATTCACCTGACCGTGTTAGGAATCACACGTTCAAAGGTAAGACCTCGTTAGTCCTTAGCTCGCACAAGTTTCACAACTTCTGCTTCGTATGGGGTCGACAGCTGATTTACGGAAAAACAGATTTTAAGCAGATTTTTTTTCAACGCTGATGAAATTGCAAAACTTAGAAATATCAATACAGGTGACTGAATGAAAACAATTTTGGTAAAAGTAATGAAATGTTAAACAAAAGTAATTTTTATGAAGGAAATCAAACTTTTCATCGACCTTTTCTTGATATTTTTACTAGAAAGGGCAAAATATTCAGTTCAATTCGATATGTTACTATGCTGAAATTATTTCCTAAAGAAAAATGTTCTGTTTTTCAGTGATTTGTCGTATTCAATAATGTACAATAGAAAAATATTTATCTCAACTAATACTTATATTGACGTTTCGAAGGTTTTGAAAGGGGTGAACATACTTCAATAACAATATGTGATGTGGGCAAGGCCTTCTACTGTGTCTCACATGAATTACTCTGGAAAAAACTAGGATTTTATGAAATAAGGGGTGTGGCACTTGATTTATCCAGTTCTTACCTCAAAAACAGGGTACAGTCATCAACGATGTGTCTTCAAGGTATCAATATATAAACCATGGTGTACCACAGGACTCCGTATATGGATGATATTTTCCACATTATATTTCTAGGTTTCTGTGTGTGCTACGCTGATGACACTAATTTCATTCAATCCCACAGTGGTTTGCTCCTCTCACTTAATCTACCGCTGTGTGAACCGGTGGTTCGAACCGCAAGGTCGAACGATCTATATTCACTTCCTATCGTCCAACCCGTGCTAGGAATCACACGGTGAAAAGTTAGACCTCGGTACTCCCTAGCTCGCATAAGTTTTGACTTTTGAGAGTTGTCCTTCGTAGGGGTGCGACAGCTGTTAAATGGAAAAACAGAGATAAAACAGATTCCAAACAGATTCAAATAGTACAAGATGATCTCTGATATCAGTATGTTGCTATTTCGCCACTATCCATATCGTTTTTCAAGAAGGTTAGTCATGTGTCATTCATTTCAGAGAAGCTATTCGGAATATACTTTTTTATAGATATAAGAATATACGCTGATTCTTTGTCGTGTATTGTCTGTTTCTGATCTCTATTTTCATTTTCATACACTTTTACAGGTCTCGAAATTTCACCTATATAATTTTCACCACAAGAACAAGGTATTTTATAAAAGCAATGGAATGTGCATATATTATGATGGAACAGATTCCATATATAAAATTAATTTCATACATTTTTCAAAAAGAATTATGGGACTGATCAAATCATAAGAATTATTTTTCGCCAAATGAAATTTTTCATACCTGTATTTCACACCCAGGATCAAGATGTCGTGAATTAAACTCCAATATTGAATCCAAAAAAGATATTGCATAATAATTGATGAAAAAAATATTACAATAATATTTTCTGAACGCGTAGTTTATATTTCAAACGATGCAACCCTCTTTTTATAAAATAATTTTTCACACCATAAGATGTCATTACAATATATCACACTGTTTTTTTTTGGTTCATAACCATCTATAATTTGAGGAAATGTAAGCTAAATCGACAGAGAATCAGCTTCAGTGTAGTTAAGAGCAAACTGAAAAGTTCACCTCGAAAAGTTACTGCTTAACATAAACAACTGAAAAGTCCAATTGGTTAGTAACTTATCGTATTCATAAATTCTGCCTACAAATTGAAGAAAAAAGCAATTGAAAAAATTATAATATAATGATAATAATATTTATTTATTCACTTTCTTAAGATTGTTCACAGTAAATATACATGTACATATAGAAATGAACAGTGAACAAATAAAATACACCTTACGAGGCATAATGATTTGCCTGTGTGTAAGGCATGAGAATACTGAATCTGACATTGAATGAGATTCATGCTTTGAATTGAGTACTAAGATATAAATTCAAAATAGCTACATTCAAAAAGAATATAAATAAATGAAACCAATAAATATATTGAAATAAGTACTAGAAATAGATAAGAATATAAATTTAAACTGGACATATTCAAACAGAATATGAAGAATCAAAATAAACTGATGTATTGAATGGGTACTAAGTATGGATAAAAACAAAACTTTGAACTGCACACATTTGGACATAAATCAAACAATCAATGGATACAGAGATTTTAATCATGAGGATTCCAGACTACAAACAAATCAATACGCAATATATATCCACAGTCGTGAAAGTAAGTATTTCAGTTTATATTTGTCTATGTATATCTGCTCGTGGTATATTCTTGACAAATAATTTAATCTTTGTTATGAATTTCTTGAGATTTGTTTCGCATCTTAAATTTTCAGGAGGAAAACTGTAGAGTTTTGGTCCTAAATACCAGAACAATTTCTGCCCAACTGACTTGAGCATTAATGGTATAACGATACTATTATTTCGACGTGTAGCATATTTATGGTGATAAGTAGTTAATTCTTTTTTGTTTTTATGCTGTACAGCAGTAATATTTATAAAAAACAGCTATCTGGGATCAAATATTCCAGATTTTGAATGAAGTTGATCGCTTTCTTCAGTTGTTGACGTTTCGGAAAGTAATCCGTTTTCGAAATCTGAAATTCTCTATAATAATCTCGCCCCAAACTGTGATAGTTCTAATTTCTTTCGACCAATAAGTTTATATTACGAAGTAACTTTCCAAAGTGAACTTTTCAGTTTGCCCTTTACTGTACTCCAGTAGATTCTCTATCGCTTCAGCTTTCATTTTTCCAGATTGTGGGAGGTTATAAATCCAAAAAATATTGAGTTCTCCACAAAAAATGTCTTTCAAAGAATATACCATTTCAAAATCTACAAACCTGTGTTGACATCCAATTGAGAATAAGATGAATGGGCAATAATAGGTCAGATAGAAATGCTTTTTGAGAACTCTGAATTATACCGCCCTTTCTAAACAGGAATGTTACAAAATGCAGTTTCTTATAAACAATCCTCAATGTTGGAGTGAACAACATGAATAATGCTGTTGAAAGCTGAGTTACTGCCTGTCTCTCTTCAATCATGATGCCAATACTTGCTTTTTTTCCTGTAATTGGGCTCAGAATTGAAGAATGAATTCCGGGAAGAGCCCAATATAGAAACGGATAGATCGGAACGTGCTCCAAAGGGATTGATTGATACAATGGCATTGTTGCATTCAATCAGATTCCACATGTGCTTCGGTGTAATACGGCTTCTTTGAATTGAGATAATCAGGTTAGGTTTGATTGGATTCCTTTTCGATTGGCCTCACGATGCTTTTATAATGCATTAACAGCTAGTGCTAATAGTATTAAAGGAGTTCTGTCCCAAGGCTAATTGAATGATAGACTGACAAATTTGTCGTCGTAGCGTTCAAGTGAATTTCATCGAAGAACAGAATAGACTTACTTTGATACTGTGATGTCTGCTTTTCTAGGTTAATAGATACATTGCAGCATTCAAACGGTTCACTTCATCTGAAATTACCGTCCCGATATTGAGAGTACCTATTTGAGTATATCATAAATATACTCAAATAGGTACTCCATTGCGTCCATTGCACTATTGCGTCCGTCTACCGGACGCAGCAGTACAATCTTTCAATTTGCATCTCTTTCTATTGCATTACTCTCATTTTTATGATGGAGGATTGGTTATCGGAACCACCCCTTTCGTTCGGACCATTTTCCAACAGCCAATCAGAAAATATTGCTGCATATTGATATTACATTCGGACGCAGAATTCAAGGAAGTTTGAAAAAAAATGAATATTTTCAGTCGGAAGGAATACCGCCAGATGCGCTCATAAATTTTCGTTTTGAATATTTAAATTTCAATTCAATAATAATTCTGCGTCCATCAATTTGGCAACACTGCAAATTATCCATGCAAGGCGGTTGTTACTATTTGAATTCACATTTAATACCTCTTCGTGTATGTGCATTTTTGGTAATAATGAGTACAAGTGGTCCGGGTGTCAGAATACTGAAAATGCTTGGTAAGTGGAAGATCCTTTTTTGAATACATACATTTTGGAATGTGACTATGTATAAACAATTAACATTTCTGTCTGTTTTTCTTACAATAATTTTATGATTGCTACAACTGTGAAAAGGTAAATAGATCATTACCAAATTTATAAATGGGTGGGTTGTTCAGCAGATCGTTGAAAAAACTCGTAAGCTAGCCAGTGGCAATCACTGATTGCATTTTGATATGATCCTTCGATTCTTGAGTTTTTGAGACCATTCATAGTCAACGTATTTAAAAACTTTTCATTGTGACATTTTCACTAACAATTTTACAAAAACAGTTATTGTGTGGCGAAACACGTTTTATGTTTTCGTAAAATTGTTAAGTGAAAATCTCACAATAAAGTGTTTTTTAAATACGTTACTTATGGATTTTCATCAAGTATTGGCCAATTCTATCATATACATCTATAGTCAATTTTATATCGATAGTGAACAACAGTAAGCTTTACTAATACTTTTGATATTTTAGAGGAAACCGGATAAATTTATAGAATGTCTTTTAAAAATTAAGAAAAGGGGTTTTTGTAGGAAACCCTTGGAAGAAGTAACGGTTGCTGTTAAAAATGAGCATGCCGAAATGGAAATGTTCCGAAAAAATTGTATTTCTAACAAGAATTTTAAACTGATGGAGGTTACAAGTATCGACGAAAAAGATAACTCCAAATGATCTAGAGAAGGCTAAGAGTCTTCCTTCAGATAAGAGAGATAAATCATTTATTCAGAAATGTGATATAATGTTCGGAAATAATCAGGAATGTTCGGGCCCATCTCACGATAAAGGCAGTTAATTATATGATGTGGTGATTCTATATGCCCAATCCATGAAAAAGCTTCTCGTTTTTTATCTGGCTAACTTGTTTGTGAAGAGATGAGGAAATTCCACCAAGAGAATTCTGGAATGTTTGAGAATAGTGTGAAACGTTCGGAAATATTCCAAAATATACCAGATCTGTCTTTATTACTGTAGGCAGATGTTTATTTTTCTTCCACAGTGGATGACAAATTCAGTAACTTCTTCAACACTTTCAAATTCTACTACGACATCTCATTTCCATTTGAGAGAACGCAAATAAAGAAACGCTGTAAAGTCTGGTACCTATACCAAAGAACTGAAAGAATGTCATAATATGCTCTGCGATATGACAAACATTATTAAAATGTCATCAATTATGATCATTAAAAATAAATTTGATACATTGAAAAAACTATATACAGAAAAACTAGAGCAAGAAAAGTATAATTACAATGATGAAAGAATAAAAAATGATGAAAGGATGAAAGAAAGTTGTAAAATTATTAACGAATCCAAAAATCCTAGTCACAATCAATCAGTATCAAAGCTCAATTGTAATGGGGAATGTGTGACAGATTTGAGGTAAATTTGTAATATATTCAGTTATCACTTCAATGATTTGCAATGTCCCCCAGTTAATAATAATAAAATCAAAGTAATATCTTATGCATATAAAATTGAGGATTAAATTATGAAAACCACCAAGAAAACAGCTGAAGGTATTGATGAAATTTCTGGAAGACCGTTGAGATATGTCAGAGAACATATAAAAGAGCCACTAGCATACTCAATCAATGAAACGTTCGTTACAGGTCAATACCCAACTAATTTTAAAACCTCCAAATCAGTACCTATAAATAAAAAAAGGATCCAAATATGACGTTAATAATTATAGAAACATCTGCTCACTAAGTCAGTTATCAAAAATTTTCGAGTATGATTTCAATTGCCGCCTCAACAAATTTTTAGAACACCAAAATTTAGTATTGAACTATCAACACGGATTTACGCAAAATAAATCAACATCAACAGCAGTAGCAGAACTCTTTGAAAACATTTATAACTATTTAAACAACAAATAAAATACAATAGCTCTATACTTCGACTTGAGCAGAGCATTTGATACTGTGAGTCATGATACTTTGACAGAAAAATTATATCGAATAGTAGTGCGAGGAGTTGCGAATGATTGGATTACAGCATATTTTAAAGATAGAAAACAGATTGCAGTATTGAATAATACAAAAGAAACAACAATTAATTTGGGTGTTCCACAGGGTTCTATAATGGTCCCAGTACTCTTCATCATTTTTATGAATGATATTATATTAACTCAGTGCTCGAAATATAATTATGTATTCCGACGATACCAATTTTGTTATCTCAGAAAAATCGATATGTAATATGGCACTTAGAGCCAATACTGTAGCGAATTAAATCTATAACTGGTGTACTTATAATAATCTGATGGTGAATTTGGAAAAAACATGCTTCATGCAGTTTCTAACGAAAAATCTAAATAGGAATTATAGTTTATTATTAAGAGTGAATCATAGTAGCATTGAGCATATTGATGTTGCTCGCTTTCTGAAAGTTATATTGGATAATAAAATGACATGGAAAAATCATATGAACGAAACAACCACCAAGCTGAGTGAAATCTGCTTTGTAATAAAACAACTGAGAAATATTGTATCAACTGAAACTCTGAAACTGGCATACTATGGATTGGTTCAATCACCACTCAGTTATGGCCTAATGTTTTGGGGTAGCTCAAGCTACTTAAATGAGATATTTATAATAAAAAAAATCATTAGAAGCAAGGTTGGAGTAAAGCCTCATACATCTTATAAATCAATTTTTCCAAAGATGAGTATTCTCACAGTGTATTCACTATATGTATTTCAAATTACTCTGAATATTAAAACACATGAGAATTCCATTCTCATAATTAGCAATTGACACAAGTACGATACAAGAAAATGTGGTTACCTACATCAACGATTCTCAAGATCAACCATTGGGCAAAACTCGCACATATATAAAGGTATTTTCTGCCATAATAGATTTATTGATTTGTTTGATAGCAAAATTGATCTTGCCGATCTGAGGATTTTCAAAAACTCCCTGTACAAGTATTTTTAATCCAGGGCATTCTACTCGTTAGAGGAATTTCTGGAAACATGAACTAATATGTTGTGATTAGGTATATTTCTATATATATATATCTGTCTGTATTTGTTTTTTATACTTCTTCATGTGCTGATTTTTATATGTAGACCAAATACAAAATTTACATCATATTTTGTGACGAGTCCAATAAGTTATACATTCTGTACTCCTTTTTGTAATAATTTCAGTGACGAATAAAGTTCTATTCTATTAATTCTATGTTTTGGAACATTGTGGACCATTCGAAGTTCTTTTAGTGTGGATGAGGCTCCCAATTGATAAAGATATATAGAGCAAGTTCCGTTGACCCCTCATGATTTAAAATGTATACTCTCATTTCAGCTATATTATCTCATTTGAACTCTTTGAGCAAAGGCCTCAGCTATTAACTAATCTGTCTTTTGATAAAATTCGCTTGGCCAAAGTATGCTTTCAATTATCAATTTCAATTTAAAAAACGGTGAAAATATATCTACTTATAGACAACAAGAAGTAAAGATACACCTCAACCTTCAAAATCTGTCAGTCTGTTCAAAATCTGTTAACTACGGAAAACAAAACCAATGCAGTTGAAACCTTTCTTCATCAGATCTGTCGCAATGGTTTGTAAGACCGCCTAAAATAATTTTCTTGTGTGATAGTTTCAATTTTGCAAAACTTCTAAAAAATTTATTTCAAGTACATGTCAAAAGGTAATTGATAAAATGTGTATAAAATGCTCAAGACAAGTAACGCATTTATTTAATAAAAAATTATCATCTTCGTCTGAATAGTTCTCCAATTACCTACCAATTTATATGTTACCATTATTTTTAACATAGAAATGGATCTCATAAGCATCTATTGAACTAACTTTTTTATAAACTCATGAAATAACAATATCTAGTGAATTGTTTTGTTATATGTGAAATGACAGCGTTTTCGTTGCAAGCTTTCAGTCTGAAGTCATCACTCTAGGGTCACCCTGTACATAACAGAAAGTGACAATAAACAACAACAAAAAATATGCTATCTGGTGTCAGTGACCAAAAACTTACTAGAAACTGTGCACGTTAATATGCATTTTCTTCCCATGCCAGTTGAATTTATTTATTCATTCATTCAATATCTCTGAAATTGTACAAAATCTAATTTATAAGTCAAACTCTAGAGGTTCAATTTATATTAAAGATAAGTACATTTGCAAATCGTAAACCAATTGGAAAAAACCAACAAATATTCTATAACTTTGAATGAAGTAAGAATCTCCACTTCTGCAATAATCTCAATTATCACACACTGGAGGCTTCTGGCAAAAATATAAGTTATCTTTGATAATGAATATGTCAACAAGGCTGATGCAGGATTGTTGAATAACTGAAACTGAATATTCATATAGGACGCATGAATAACTTCAATGTATACAATCAATATACAATGGATTCAACAAACATAGACCAATAAAAGGTATCGCGAATGATAAAAAAATGAAAGCGAAATGAATATTTCAATGAATGAAAAATACTTCTGTGATATTATGCCCCACCCAAAATTATGTGATTTTCAATATACTTCAATCAGATTTACTCTAGTTCTATTGGTTCTGGGGGACGCAATATACCCGTAATTTGTAAAGACGCAGTATTGATCGAGAGATGTAAATATATTTCGATTGATTGGTCAAACCACCAACACTGACATAAAAACTTGGAAAGTTGACTTGGATGTCACATCAATAGGTGGTTCCATGTATGTCTCACTTGCGTTTACGCAGTTATTTCTATTAAGTAATTTTTATGGTTTTTTTACATTTTGTCTTCAATCGAGCTGTCTACCGTGGGCTCTTGAATTGAAATCAATATGGGAAAGATCAAGATGGTAATTATTTATTTATCTTTTGATTTTCATGGAATTATTTTCCAGCAGCATTAACATTACTGAGTCTAAAATTTCAACATTATCAAAAGAAAAAGCATGATCCAAATTTATGGTGTGATTAGAAACGGTGCATGACGGTTTATTACATCTT
>WOGP01007827.1:0-11539 GCA_015342065.1 Leptinotarsa undecemlineata
GTCTGACACGTAACTGAAGGTCATATGACGTCATTCAAGGTCGATATGAGGAGGTTTCACAAACGGCATTAGCAACCTACTAATAGACTAAAATAGAATAGAATGGAATGGGATTGAATTGAATGAAATGACATATTATTAGAAAAGAACAGATCAGAATAAATCAGAACAAAACAGAACGGAGCCAAACAACGATTAGATATTGATTCCATACATCACTCTCCTTCAATTTCATTGAGTAATGTGGAAATCTTCAATCGGTTCCGTTTTCACGAATACAGTATAAAGGTAATATAAAAAAACTCAAACAACTTAATTTTGATAAATACAAACTGCCAGCGAGTTCAAAAGTGAAACATTGAGAAAAATGAAGTTATCGATCAATCAATATTCAATTTCGTAATTTGTTTCTGAGTCATGAAATTTTTTTTTTCATATTTTGATCGATAACGATAAAATTGTTGGAGGTGCGAAAAAATGCTGGAAGTTCTTTTGTCCACTTTTATCAGAACAATTTTTCAGGAAAAAAATATATGTTATATTAATAATATGTTCATATGTAGTAATCAGCTATTTACAATGACTGCAGCAAAATATTCGAGTTCAACTTTACACACCAAAATTATATATCAAACAAAATTCTCACTACGGAAGAGTTGAAAAAGTAACTTATATGACTTTCATTACCGTACTAGATTTCAAGAGAAATGTGAACCATCAATTTAGAAACATCACCATGGCGATATAGCAATTTTCTATATTTTATTGATTTATTCCTCAAGCGGGCGAGGCATACCTGATAACACAATATTTCCCAGCGTTTCTCCAAACTATTAGTCACATGAAAAACTGCACGTACGCTATAAATGAATTGTTCCAGGAAAAACACTGAAAATACACTGCCCTTTGAATGTCCTCAAACTGTCTAATGAAACCCGGGCATGCGTGGGTATATGCCCACCTGTTTCTTTCGCTGCGTAGTAAGTTGGGGTTGATTCAGAAGGGTGTTTTCCCTCGATGGAATTCACTGAAAGATTTTCATCCTACCAGGAATAACCATTATTTCCTCTATAACTCGAATTTGTATTGTGTTCGAATTGTAACCTGTTGTCGTGATACCATCTCCAATATATTCTATTCAATTGATAATCATTATTCATCTTCATACTTTCCGATTGAAAAAAAGATTAAAATCTGTATTTCAGTGTCACACTTATCAGGAAGTGACATCCAGTTCGAAGAAGAATCAAATTTTCAAAAATGGCTGTGATGATTTACCCCTATTTCAAACCACGTTTAAAAATGTATATGATTTTTGTAAAGCAGAAAAGGTACAAGTACAAATATCTCTGAAAAAAATTATTTGTTTCATAATATGAAATATGTCTTGATTTCGCAACAAATCATCAAATCGATCTCGAAAACAAGTTGGGTATGTCGCACGAATAGTCGACACAACAATTGAATTATGCAATATGAATAAGTTAAACTACTGATAAAAAATATAAAGCAAAATAATATTCATACATGTAGATTCCACCTATGCGGTTATCCCAATATAAGCCATACATCTTTTTGAACATTCATTAAACTTTCCAAATTATTTTTTCAACAGAATACAAAATTTTTCGAACCATAATTTTAGTATAATTCTCCCCTTTTCATAAATTCCGTTGACTATTATTTTCTATTCATATTTTCCATAAAAACAAGTAAATTCATTAAAAAAAATAATAATGCAGTTCTGATAATTGACGTTTACCAATTAGTGCTGTACAGTTTCGACCATGAAAATTATAACCGTCCAAGGATTATTATAAAAACTTAATGATCATACTGATTGTTTGATAAACAAGATTAATTACCCAAAGGTCTTTTCACTTGAATGAATCTGTAGAGAGTATGAAGGTAACAAGAAATGATTCATTCAGGAAGTATATCTCTCGAGGACATATATATAAAAATCAATCATAAGGAGATTTTAATTGTGAATGAAGACCTAGAAGTATAAAAAAATTTGAATGTTTTTTCCGAAACTGGAAATATGTTGCATTGAATGAAATAGTTAGTATACCGTACAAAGAGAATCCAGTTATATTCATCGATAGGAGAATATGAGCTCACCAAAGGGATATACGCAATTCTAGCAGAAACGGCTAATCTTCCGCTGGCATAAGTCACCTGAGGACTTCTGTCTGTGAAGAGACAATATATTGTTAATGAAACCTCTCCACATCAAAGCTTTCCATCTCTCAACTTTATTCAGAATAATACAAGAACGTATTATTTTCACAATTCACTGCCTTACTGGTCTTACTGGGAGACTGATTGTTTATCGAATCCTCATTTCTTCACGAATCCTTCTTCTTGTTTTATGGTTCGATTCAAATCATTCATTCACCTCATATACTCAACAACTTGTCGTATAACGATTATTTTATTGCCATTGATAAAAGGTGTAAAAAACTGAAT
This sequence comes from Leptinotarsa undecemlineata, assembly GCA_015342065.1. Taxonomy (NCBI): domain Eukaryota; kingdom Metazoa; phylum Arthropoda; class Insecta; order Coleoptera; family Chrysomelidae; genus Leptinotarsa; species Leptinotarsa undecemlineata. The sequence continues at coordinate 2,473 of WOGP01007827.1, forward strand.
CTGAAGATTTCACTTACAGGGCTAGAATGGTACAAGACAAATCAGATACTGTTCTGATAAATGAGAGCTATCTGACTTTTTCCTAGTCACCGAAAAATACTTCAACTTCATTGGTTCATTGAGTTTTTACTCGTATCGTTTCATGATACATATTCCAACTATATTGTTTACTATTGTATAGAATTAGTTTGTTAAGCCGTTTGTTATACATTTGTATTCGTTCTGGATCTTCCATATTTCCAGAAGCAGGTTTCCTCATTTGGAAACATAGAAGGGACGCTCTGAACTATTCATAGACCACTTGATCAAAAATCCAGCAGCAAGTTCTCCATGAAGACTGAACAGAACCAGCACACAGCATTCCTAGATATACTGATCGAACGATGTGGTTTTAGGCTATCCTACAAAGTGTAGGATAAGTGAAATCCAATGATACAGATGGCTGCATCATATATCCCTAGGGTCATAGTCAGAAGTGAAAAATTTTGGAGAAACACAACATTAAATCGGTTTTCCAACCCACCAAGATTATACAGCAGAGCCTCGAGGTAGCTGAAGACAAAAGAGACCCAGTATCAGCAGCAGGCGTATAACGCATATCGTGCACTTACGGGAAGGTGTACACTGGAACCACCGAAATATCTATAGAAACAAGGCTGAAGGAGCATAAAAGAAACTGATGACTAGGCCAAACGAACAAGTCGAATGTAGACGGACAAAACCAGAAATCTCCTAAAAAACGTGTTGTCTATATTCAGAGGTCTCATAACTCCTGAAGACGGCCCTGAAAATTCAAGGGATTTCATTTTTGTTTAGAATTTTTTGGTCATCGAAAGGTATTAATTACGTTTGCCGAACTAGTTAATGAATCGGTATGTTAAACACATGATGTAAGTATATTTTGTCATAGTGTAAGTTATACTTGACATTGCACCATCTGAAAATAGATACACCTACGCTAAACATTCATTTGCAAAAAGCGTTTCAATAACAACATTAAAAATGTATTTTTAAGTTATTTTCGTCGAATTCGAAACACGTTGCAATTCTGCTGATGTCACAGACCAATAACTATTATTATCTCCAAACCAGGATTGACAATTTTGAAAATGAAAATTAGAATTTCGGCTGTATGCCAGATTTCAAACATCTACAAAATATGTGACAATGATGTTGGAGAAAATGTACAAAATGATGTATGATGTTGATTTCTTTCAACATTGAAGGAAAGCATCAGCAGAAATAGTAGCTTTTCTGAAAATTATTAGCTAGAACAAGACCAGTTTGCAATAGATAAAAAAGTATAATTGAATACTTTGGTTTTCTAATGTCTAAATATAATATCAATAACGTGTGTAAGATTTGTTACCTTTCCACTCTCTCGTCATGATAGTCACAATATATAAATATTATCCTCAGGAGGATACAAAAATACTAGGTTTTGATTACTTTTTCCTCAACATTAGTGACGGCTAGAAATTCTATAGATTCTTATATATCATACATCAAAAGTCTGGTAGAGCTCATTTGGAGTAATCAAAATATTCTGAATTTCAAATTTACAATATGTGAGTCACTCGTTTTCAGTCACTTCATGTACGGTCCATGTTTAACGATCATTGATAAAATGCGAGTTCGCAAGGTACAAAATAGTTGTTGTAGACTCAGTTTTAAGATTCCATTGATAGTAACTGACTCAACATGGAAAATAGAAAACTTCACTTGAGTACCTTCGTACTCATTTTTGGATAATCCTGACCCACCATGTCTGATACGTAGTTACTCTACTTGATCTCAAACCCATTCAAAAAATGTCAAAAATAAGCCTACCTACACTATGCCTCAGCATAAAATAGCAATTTTTCAAAGATCATTTGTCCTTAGTATAATATAATCCGTATGCGTAAAATATATAATATTACAAAATTCCAGGAATGAAGACCGTGGGTTCGATTCTTGCCTCGACCAGATATTTTTCTCGAGAGAATTTATATGGTTGAAGCTGGGATAATTCTGCAAACGTGTTAGGTATCTCACGTTAAAAGTTTTTCAACTTCTGAGAGTTGTCGTTCGTATGAGGGTGACAGCTGATTAACGGAAAAACAGATTTAAAACAGATTTTTTTAATGGATGAAAAAACTTTTCCATTCTCAATAGTGAAACTGAGCAGGACAAACTGTTAAACCACTCTACATATTACATATTATATAATTTATTTCTTTTTGAAAGTCTTCTCTTACCGAAACAATTTTATGCGCCAAATCATGTAACCTTTCATATTAACGTAATTTCTCTGACAATGAATAATTTAATTCATTGACTCACTATAATGAATATCTTTTGGGCCGTAAGCTCCTCTGATACTTTAATAGAATGGCCTCACCTAGACTTTGCCGTCAGTCTCATCATTCATTTATTATTTGTTATTTACCCTCAATAAAAGTGGAGTTATTATTATTATATTATACTTTATATGGTACATACATTCGTACTCTATCATTATTTGAGTTCAGTAGGATATCTTTGCAGTTAAGAATAGTGATTCAAAGAAGATCAAATTGATTCAATATTTTAATATTTCAGTTGTTGGGGTACTGAAAAAAAATTGTACAGGATGGAAGCTGTCATAATTGATGAAATTGAAGTCGAAGAACATAACAGCGTATTTTCTTTCATGAAAAACGTCTTGAATTGAAAACTATTACTGTTTTTGAGATTTCTAGTGAGCCATCAACGTGAAATGAGGAAAACAAAACAGTAAAAATCAAAACGTCGTCCTACAACATTCCGAAGATGAAAGTGAGGATGGTACCATTCGAAGAAGAAAGAAAGAAAGAAAAAGTCTGAAATGTGAGAGATGTCCTTTCATAAATATGTCTTTCAAGAATTGAATAGCAAAATTGTTAAAATAATGTAAATGGTTTGAGATCACTGCTGAAATGGCTGATTCACTTTCCAAATGCCAGGAAGTATCCAACCCAAGAACTTAATAATAATCAATTTCATGTCCCTGTTTTCCACCAACTACGCTCATGGTATCCTCCACTCCTTCTCGCTTATTGTTCTCAAGTATGGAAGTAATTGTGCAAGTATTATTAGCCACTACATCAGTTTCAAATTATCAAAGTAAAAAACTCCTTTCTAATCGCTTCGAACAAATTCCAAGTGAAATCAAGCAAGCTCCGCTAAAGTCAAGGATCTCTAAAACGGGTTTGTTTATTCTTGGATCGATACGCGGAGGCATGTGGGTGTTCTGCCTTCTGATTGGTCGGTAAAACGGGTGTGTGCCAGACATTCGTGACCAAGGGCATGTGCCTCAACCGTTCGTAGGCCTGAATGTTGCACAACGTGTGTCATATATTGCAACAGTGCGTGTGCAAAATTATATTCATAGTCCAATCACTGAAAATGAAATACTGCGATAATGTTCAAGTTTGTCAAACAGGGCCGAAAAAAATTCAAATTTGATCCTGTAGTGGAAATAATAATAATATTGATAATAATTTGATTATTTCAATGTAATTTTAACGTTCCACAAGAAGAAAAGTTATCTATTACCGTCACACAATTACAACGCCCGAAAAAAAATTTATTATGTAATTCCATTAACACAAAAATCACTTTCGCAGCCTGCATATACTTACCTGCCTCCAAAATTATTCAATACTCTTCCCAAGACAGTTTGAAACTCAACGCTAGCAAACAAATCATATGACATTTTCTTCACAGGCAACAAGTACCAATGAACATACAAAACTTTTAGGAATTTTTTTAGATCCCTCTCTGAATTGGAAGTTTCACATCGAGAGGCTCTGCTCTAAACTTTCAAGCTCCATTTTATTCTGAGATAACTGAAAAATATTATTATTGCTAATGTTGCCTTCAGGGACTATTGTGAACCTTCATTCCAGAAATTCAAAGTCATGACACTTCCTGCTCTTTATATTTTACCAAGTACTAGAAATCCATTGTAGAAAAACAGAACTAAGTATAAATTCAAACTTTCATGAATATAACACCAGTGGTGCTGGGTATCTCGAACCACAGAGATTTAGATTAAATCAATCTGCTGATAATTCTCTAGATGTTGCTCTCTACAATAAATTACCATCCAGTTGGAAGATTCTAGATATGATTTGCTTAAAAACAAATTAAAAAGATTTCTTACAGAGAATGGGTTCTATTCAATCCGTGAGTATATGGACACACCTGTTAACGATACGCGTAGTTGAAGTAATACCTGAAATATGTACATATGTATATATTCTTTTTGGACCTGCTACAAAATATACATTGTATTGTATTTACGTAGTAAATAAAGTTATCTATCTATCTATAATCCTTTACGATCACAAGGTGATATAGGATACGTTGCATTTATAAAAATCGCCACAAAAAAGTCAAATATAACAAATTGAGGTATAAAATTCTTACACAAACACAAGAGAAAATTAAAATATACTGGATAAATAACATAATATAAAACACTCTCATCGACATAGATATCCAGCAATACTATGAAAGGGGCCGTTGATCAGGAATTCTTTCAGGATTTGTTTAAAATGTTTGTCTACCTTTTCCCTTTTTATGCAATTAAGAAGATTATTCAAAAGCTTTATCCCTAATTAGGAAAGACTGTTCTCATACAAATGATTTGAATGTTTTTTCAACCTAATGAAGTTACTATTTCTTGTAGGATATGCATGAAAATCTGAATTGCCGGGGTGATTGTGTGAATACCTAACACTCTCTTTTGGCCAACAGAAATGTAATTTACAACATGGGCCTGAAAAGTCTCGGGTCAAACACATAGATAATGCTAATATTATTGCTTTCACCGCTTTTTCAGTTAGTACGAACCTTCAAAAGAAAGCTGTTTAAATTTCGTGATATCCTACTCTAAAATTTGTGAGTTATTGTGTTAAGAGTAATATTACTTTTCAAATCGATGGAAAAATCCAATTTCTTGCTTTAATTTTTCACTACTTCTTGATGGAAAAAATGCAGTTCATCCGAAGCAATGGCTTGAAAAGTGTGTAAGGACATCGCTCCATCAGAAACAACAATTTAACAATAGTTTACTGACTTAAAACGTGGTCGTAGAGACACCGAAAAAATTTAACAAAAATCTGTTTAAAATCTGTTTTTCCGTTAATCAGCTGTCGCCCCCATACGAATGACAACTCTCAGAAGATGAGAAACTTGTGCGAGCTAAGGACTAACGAGGTCTTACCTTAACCCCTTAACCCTCAACGTATGATTCCCGATACGGTTGCACAATCATTCAACAAGATAAATTATTTCGAGAAAAATATCTGGTCGAGGCAAGAATCGAATCCATGGTCTTCCGATCGTGAGTCGGGGGCACTACCACCGCGGCCAATTCCACAACAATTGGACGTTCAAATGAATAAGTAACACCAGAAAACATAAAAAAATCCACCAAATCATTTTGCATGATCGAAAAGTGAAGTTGGGTGAGTTTTCATGAACATTTGACTGAAAGCTCTGTTCAAAGTGGGTGCCATGTGAACTCACTGTTGGTCAAAAACAAGAACGTCTTGATGATTCTGAGCAGTGTTTGGCCATGTTTAAACATAATGAACCGGAATGTTTGCGTCGATATGTGACAATGAATGAAACATGTGTCCATCATTTCACTCCGGAATCAAAACCATTTGGTCATCTGGTCACGTCCAAAGCGCACGAAAACACAACAGTCGACTGGAAAGGATATGGCCTCGGTATTTTGGGATGTGCGTAGTGTAATATTTTATTTTGAGATGGGAAATATCATCAACTGTGACACAATTCAATCAAAACAATGGCAAAACTACAGGAATTGAACCAGACCTCAAAAAAAATGCTCACCGGTAAGAAAGTTTGCTCCAATAAAAAGGTTATTGCTGAAACTGAGACCTTTTTTTGATGGGAATTACGTTGATGAATATAGCCAATTTCGAATGAAGACTCCTTAGACTCGGGACTTTTCAGCTCATGTGTTATAATTGTAGAGCAGCCCCATTAAGCAATATTACGAGAAATTTGAGAATAAATGGCAGTATAATGAACATTGAAAAGCTGATCAGGAATAAAGGTGGTTGAAAGTTGCGTTATAACATGATAAACACAGTTCACTATTTGATCTGACTTCCACCCGACTCCCAAGTCATGTTGCTATCAACAAACTGCATTGAAACAGTCTATGGGATTTTTTGCAGCACCAATCTGTGAATTCGACAGACAGCTCATTGAGTTTAACTTGGAGCTTCTCCGGGCTCCACCCAGGATTCCATCAAAGAGCTGACAATGTTTTATTGAAAACTTCGGAACTAGATAGATAGACTAATTGTAAGCAACTTTTGGTTCATGAAGTTATTGGTAAAAGTTGATATTATTTAACATATTTACGAGTGAAAGTGCCAAATTTTCAACCAAAAATTCCACGGTTTCAGATGATTTTTCGCGAATAACTCAAATATTAGGTGGTTTATCGATAAAATCACTCTTTGGGAAAATGTAGCTTGTAAAAAAAGTGAATTTATAGTCTCTATAGACCCCATACAAACGGAGTAATAGCTTATTGGATTGGTTATTAGTCAAACGCCAAAATTGAAAGTCTCAACGAAAATAAACAAAAACAATGCATTTTCAGGGAAAACTCATAAAAGTGTCTGAGGAAAATGAGTTTTTTTTATTGTCAAAAAATCCCGAGCATCAGACTTAAATGAGTTATCATGGAAATAATGTTGGTATATATGTTTGTCGGTGACAAAAAATGTCACAATTCACTTGATTTTCGTAGGTTCTTGTAATATGACCCAGAAAATTGACCGATATGAAGTGCAATACTGCAAAAAATCAGCTTAGAAAAACAAACTGTCGTAACTTTGCAAAAAAATGTTTCTGCTTCAGTATAATTTAGAAAGTATCAATTGAAGTAATGATAAATACACATTTCATCTATATTTTGCGTATCATTAAGAAGTTTTCCATGAGAAGGAAATTTGTGCAAAATAACCCACTCCTCGAACCCAACTGTTTTCATAACTAAGCACTTCAAATCATTCAAACTTGCAAGTTCATAAATATAGTTTAATGTAATCTGATAACGATTATATTTAATTGAGAATTAATTACAGTGTGTCGCATTGTTGTTCGCCCAAAAACATAGAGATCAACATCATTTTCATCGTAACTCACTCAGTTTTGATGCAATGGAATTTCATGAAAACCAGAAATGAAAATTTTTTCAGGTAAGTCATTTTTTTTCCAAAAATTACATATTTTTTGAGTTATTCGCGAAAAACCGTCAAAAAACGTGGGTTCATTTGGTGAAAAATTGACACTTTCATTCGCAAATGAGTTGAAATGTATTGAATTTCAGAAGCAAATCAGGAGAGCTGCTCAAGTAAATCTATCAATTCCGTACTTATTTTTCATTGAATGCCCCCGATATAGGATCAGCTACGAGGTAGAGGGTAAGTAAACCCTCAATCCAAATTTTTATGAACACTGTTGCTGTTGGACAAAATTATACGAAATAATGATCATTGACTGGACTATAAGATATAATGAAATTTCGATATGAAAAAGAGATAAGTTTATGTAATACTAATAATGTGGTAAGAGTAAATTGTGCTGACGTTCAAAAACGCCAAACAATGACAATCCCCTTTCAGGCCTCCTTTCAGCAGCCAATCAGAGAATGTAATACTGTATAAATATAAAATATTTTGCCTGCCAAGAAACAAACGTCTTATCTATTCTTTTTTATTCTCTGAATGATACACCTATCTAAAGACAAATCCGTGTACATAATTCATATAGATAAATAAGCTTAAAACATAAATTCATTTGATTAGATAAGTTTATTAACTAGTGTTAGGTGGTTTTACTTTATGATTATGAGCGTAATTTGTTAATGCAGCAATAACGTCAATCGATATTATATTATTATTAAAGTCAGTTTTGCACAGACTTACGAAAATTTAGATAACAGATTACGTTTCAGTAAAACCGATTTATATATATTTTAGCATTTGTTCGACATACACAAAAAATAGGTTTCATATCCCCTATTTTTAATAATTTATCTGAAAAATTAAATTTGACTTGAAATTAAAGTGAGCAAATTGGCAACAAATCTCAACATTTATTGATCAATTCAAATAGTAAGAAAAAATATCATATCAAAAATGAAAAGCTTGTTCATTCGGTCGATAGCCGGTCGTTTCGACGAGAGTGCTTTGCTCAATCATTCGAATCGACCGCCGTGTTGGTCGGTGGTTCAAGCCCAAGGCTGAACGATCGATTTTCACTTGCTACCAGATAGTATTGATTCCGAAATTTTCCGTATTATCAATGGCGAATAAAAGTATAGGTGTACTTGGCGATTATTGCTCCATGGAGTGTTCAATACTTTTGATCTGACTTTTATTTGTGCTCATTAACAGTTTTTACATTCTCAAAATGTTCCCGAAATTACCTGCCATTACCTTAATTTTTCGTTCTCATATTTATCTTAGGAGGTCCACCTGGACATGTATCAATTTGACTCGATTTTTGTGTTCAATCAGAAATATGATCGAGGTTTTCACTTGCAACATTCAATGTTTAAACTGATGTATTATTGATATTGTTTTTGTTATAATTAAGGAACTGTTAGTTATTTAATATTCCAAATTCTCAGAAAGAAATTTTTAAGAGGAGTTTATATATGTTTGAAGGTGGTTGACAATGTTTTGTGGTGCATTTCAAAAATTCGGGTAATAATATAAAAATATAGATCATTAGCAGCAAAACAAATAACATATAATTCATTATAGCATTAAAATCAACAGTTCAAAAACAATTTTTCAGAATCCTCAAAGGTGCGAACTTGCTTCCTCCTTTTTATAAAAGAGGATGTATGCATCTCCACTCACAAGTGATTTTGGTGAAATTGGTGACACGTGTGAATCATTGTATTCATGCCACGTGACAGTATAAGGATTTCTGCAGAATGCTGTATAATGTCCGCTGTATGGAGACCCACAGTGATTCGAAAGTGCATATCTATTATAAC
>WOGP01007828.1:0-11538 GCA_015342065.1 Leptinotarsa undecemlineata
CGAATGAAAATTAAAAAGAAATCCAGAGAAAGCTGCATCGATGTTGCTCCATGTTTTGTAGTAGGCTCATTTCGATTGTTATTCATTTGTAGTTATTATTCATCGTGTGGAAACTTTATCAAGAGTTGTCGATCTTCGGACGCGAAATTAACACTGAAATCTCCTGCTGAAGTTAGTAGCAACATATGGTAGTTTTACCCTAACTCATCAGAGCCTACTCGACTGAAAATGTGTCTTCCCACCTTTATTTCTAGCCCCTACAGTAATATAAGAAACTTAACTCTCTCTCTTTCTATTTTCATTTATACCTCCCACTCAACTTCCGTTCGCTTCGCCCGATCACACTTTTCGTAACGCTTCTGTCACGCATTCACTAGCATACTCCCCAAGTCTAGCGTGTGTAAAGGAGTTTTAGTTATAAAATGATAAGTTCGAACTACGCTTCTTTAGAGCTCTGAAGGGATAAAAGAAATTATGAAACATTAACGACGATTTAGATTGTACTTTTTATTGACCTGCAGATTTACCTCTCGAACCTTATTTTCTGGACGGAATTTCAATAAATTAATTTTTGTTCATCCTAAACGTTTAAATAGGTCTCGTTGATTGAATCGCTGTACAACTTTATGAAGACTAGCTAGCCTTCAACTACTTCATCGTTTATATGCCTCAAGGAAATAATCAACAGTAAAGTCCAACTAAATAATGATAAGATGAAAACCAAGCAGCTGTAGGCATGGTATTTTTTTTAAATTTTTACCAATATTCAAATACTCACTTTCTCACTGCGGAAATGGTTTCCTTATTTTTGAATTTCCTGAATCGGTCTGTATATGTCAAGGTCTTCATGAATACTTCAGAAAACTCCTGTTCATCTTCTGCAGATTCATTTTGGTCTTTTCTATGTTCTAGTAACATGTGAACTTCTGATATGAGAAGGGTTTCAGCATTCTCAAATTCTGAAATAGGAAAAAAAGTTAATTTTATTATACTTTGCTTAATTGAAGAGCAACAATCCATTTTTTCTATAGTAGAAAACCACCGATCGCGCAAAACACTTCCAACGTTTATGTCTCTCACCAACAAACATGCTGAATAGATGAAACTGAACATTTTTTCGAGACAAGTGTACCAACATCACTAATAACGCGAGAAATTTGAACATTCACCTTACTTTTTGAACAGTACACTTCTACGATGTTTATTAAAAGAACAATTCATGCTCGTCGTATGAAATGAAAACATCCTTTCCGATTTCCATATAGTTCCTGTAAGGGGGCGTTTGATCGCCTGTACACGTTCCTGATTTATTAAAAATTATAGCAATGCATAAGCCTCAAAGATGAGATCCGAAGTGGTAGACCTACAGTAATCCAGGACGAGAATTTGAGGACCCGAGTGGAGACTAACCCAGCACAAACAGTGCGTGGGATGGCCAAAGAACTGGGCGTCAGTTCACTTCCGGTTAATAACCTTTTCAATGTTTTATATTGGAAATGTCAAAAATCTCGAAAAATGTCGTAATCCTGCAGTAAATAATCTCCAAACAGCTGAAACATCTACATTAAGGAGTATTACCAAAATGCGTCGCCCTCAGAACATACTCCACAATCCCTCAAGCGCACTGCTGTACGGAACTACGAAAGTGAAACCTATAAACTGAAAACCCACTCACAAGGACAGTATCTGAACCACAAATCCAACCATTATTAATCGAGGAATCATCAAAACTCTATTGGGCCGTGCTTTCGGACTTTGTAATAGAAGAAAGATCTCGAGATGGAATTAGACATCATTTAAAATAATCTTCAATGAAATGGTCACTCAAAAGCGATGGTGGAATTCACTATGAAGAAGAGGCTATCAGACCCAGGAAACTGCTTTGCCAAAAATGAAAATAACTTGGAGACCCTACAGACATTATGTAGGAAAAGAGCTCAAGGACAACCAATCAAATTTAAATACTCGGGAAAAACTATTTGGGAAAACATCAAATCACTCTCATAATTTATAATACTTTTTTTCAGAAATATGAAGTACCTCAAATCTATTATATAAGCATATGCAAAAATCACAGCCAATATTTAAAATATGTACACTGGCTGCAGGACTTTGGTTGATGGACCTTTGGTATTCACCAATAAATGATATTCATTATTATTATTTAGATGCCCTACGATTTAAATGATCGACAGAAATTGTCACGTTTCAAGGTCTCTTCTTTGCTTTTGGGCAACCAAAACAATCATTTTTTGGATTGTATTGTCACGTTTAATAAAAAGTTGATCCTCGAAGATTTAAGACAACAGAATATTCAGAACAATGGTTGAACACCGTGCCAGCCAGGCACGTCCCAAAGAGGAAAACCCACCCAAAAGGCCATGGTTATTGTATGGTGGTCAACTTTCTTCAACCGGGCCAAACCATCACAACAAAATCCTATTGTGAGAAAATCGATGAAATGTACCAAAAATTGCGTCAGCAGCAGGCACTGACCAACGCCCATTCACACAAATCACCGTCCGAAAATAGAATGAATTGAGCGTGGTCTTCGAAGTACTCTTCTTGATGTGTCAACTGTTTCAGTTGACCAATCTACTGAAGATGACTGCCTCAGTTGTAGTTGAAACGTTTGAAGATTATAACACAAGAAGAGCACAGCATTACCCAGAAGCCAATCAAAACATTAACGCCAGCTGTGAAAGCCTACATTCCTATATACAACCTGAGTTTTTGAACTGAACTTTCTGAAAGTAGTTGATAACGATCATCAAACACCTACAATTTTAAAGATTTTGATTATGCACAAGAATAGCTCTGCATTTCCATAGATTGACAGTTATTATGAGAAAGATTAATAAATATAAAAATTTTGTTTTTACAAGAGCTCTTACTGAATCATCCATTCAAAAAACAGAAGAACTTCATTTCCAGATAGGCAAGCCTAATGTAAACATAATTAATGTACTTTATCTAAATATAAACATAAAAATTAAAATAAATTAGTCTATTATAACCAAATAACAGAAAATCACAAAAAAGAGAAAAAAAAACTATATCACACATATTCTATATAGGATACACTTTACATATTTACTTATATATTCATTCAAAACAAAGTCTTAGTTATTATTATATTTTAAACATAAATTAGCTTTAATTCAGTTTTTCGTTATGAATGTTACCAATTCCCTCTTGAATAGATAGAGAGAAGAGTTTTTTATATTATTTGGTAGTTTATTGAAACTGTCAAAACCTGTCTATATCAACTTTTTAGTAGTCTAGGAAATTTTTTTGTTATTAAATTTGTGCAATGCACATTTGAAGGTTACAAGTCGTATCACTCCGATCCTCTTTATGAAAAATTAGATGTTACTGAGTCGGTCTGAAAATGGTGGCAATAGAGACATTTATATTGGATTTGAAAGCAACAGTTGTTAGAAGTCTCAGCTTTCAGATACCATGTAAACATAGTCATTTTCTGGTTGAAATATAAATTAAATGCTTCTCGGCCTATAACACTAATATCACACTGAATTTGTAATATAACCCTCTTGAATCAAAAAGTCATAGAGCTTTCTAGTCTTATTGACATCAATTTTCAACAATCTCCTAGCAGTTTGTAAAGCCACATAGCCATTTTTCTTACACTCCGCAACCAACACGTCCCGCAGTTGAAAATACGTCATAGGAACAAGTCTCACAGTACTACACAATTCTATTTCCTTCTCGGATAGTTGAGAATAACCAGGCATGCCAGTTACTTCAATCGGAGCAAAAGTTCGTCGCCTGTTGAATTTTGTTAAATGGGCAAGGTTCACGTCCTTGTTTTTCAAACTGAACAGGGGGTTGGTTCTGAAAGCTTTCAGAGATTTTCTGTTCGTCTCATGGAGTTGGTTGAGCTTCAAAAATAGCCGCCCCTCATCCAGGGAAGTTATACCCTTTCTTCGCAAGTTGAGTAATCTGAAATGATGAAAGAGTATAATTAATCACATTGACCTATCACAAAACAATGTTTATCTTATAGAATGTCTCATTTGATATTCAGTCGAATTCATTTTTAGGAAACCAGAAGCTACTATCAACTTATCAAAATGGCTTTAGAAGTGATAAATCTAAATCTACAGCAATTGCAGACTGTGTACAAATATCTACGTTGCATTAAATGGGAATCAACGTCGATAACCCTATACTTTGATTCTAGAAATAACAAAATAAATTATTGAATGACCCTATAAAAATGTTTTCAATGTCAACAAAGATTTAAACTGAAATCCAATAGATTTATGAGTTGACACAAATTTTAGTCAAACATGTCAAAATGGACACAAGTTAATGTCCTCAAATTACGAAGGCATTATCCTGTTGCTGTGTTAGTGACCTTCAGCATCATTTACCATATTATACTACCAAGCATGCACAGTCATTTATTGAAACCTACTGAAAAAGAAAGAGCAAAGTACGAAATGATGAACCGTCAAAATTGATTACATCATGAGGAGCTTAGAAGATTTGAAATACAATGGAAATTATTTGAAATATATTTTTGCGCCATGACAATTTTTTCCAATTAGCAATTTATTCACTCATGAAAAATCATAAGAGAAAACAATGATTGGAGTAAATAGCAAATAAAATAATTTTTGGGTGGAAAACTTCATGATAATAAATTTGAATCTTGTTATCAGAATGTCAAATTCAATAATTAATACTAGAACTTTATAGGAGATGCAATGTCAAGAAAAAGAGAATTAATAAATTTTGGATTCACATTATTTAAAAATCTTTTTCCCAATTATGATGAAATTTGTTTTTAATACCAGCAGTAACAAGACGCTTATTTTGATACAGAACAAAAGTTATTTTTGGGGAGAAAATCAAAATTATCGCCTTTATTTTAGGATATGGAAGGTGAAAACCCTCAAAAATGGTTGATGCTAACACTTCTTTTGATATTATCATATTAGAAATAATAATTTTAGTAGCTTTAGAGAGGATAACCTGATATTTATAATGAAAATAGTTACATCTAAGTTTGAAAATATCATCTGTGGTGAATAATTTTTTTGTTCAATGATTCAAAGCAGTTGCAGCAAAAATTCAACTAAGAAGCTAAGATGCTATTTTTGTCAGCTAATTGGAAGACAGTACAGGCTATCTAAGGTTTTTTTTTAATGAAAGAAGAATAATAAAGAGTAGTAATGTTATCTTAAAAAAAAACGATATTTATTATTTGTTACAACAGTAGCAAATAACAAGAAATGTGTTATGGAATTTCAAAAAAATATGGGTCAATTTATAATCATCTAATTTCCAACACCTGACTTTTGACTTTCTGTGATAATGCCACCAAATAATAACAAAAACTCAAAGTGAATTGCCAACATAATTTAGAACATGGTTTCTATCATCAGAAGTTAAGTACCTGTATTGGTTAATTTGAAGTTGACTTTTGACTGATCATGCCTCCAAAATTATTTGGCAGAGTCAAGTATCAACTTGGCATTATCAGCAGACAAAAATAAGTGAGTATAATGAACAATTGAGAGCCATAAACACAAATATTTTCCTACCCCTTATTTTGAAATATAAGGATTTTGAAAAACTCACCTTGATATTTGCAGCTTCAGTTCTCCAACCCTGTGTATTCCCTCCATCAGCATATCGAACTTCACAGGCTCACAAAACTGCATGAATCTTATTAGTTTTTCATATACTGGTTTCTGAATTGTGAAGTCATACCTGTGAAGCCAAGACATTGTTTTCCTGAGTAAAATTAATCCATGTTCTCTCATTAAAGTTTTCCACCTTTGGCGTTCCCTCAATCTCCTGTTGTAACTTTCCACTAGAGAACATTGCAGGTTAGTTAGGAGTTCATATTGTGGATCATCTTCTTCAACAATTTCCATATGTGATAATAAATCTTCAGCATTCTTATCGTATTCACTTTCAAAATCAGAGCGTGCTGGATTATAACCTGCCAAAGACTTGAAGCCTATTGTATTACACAGATATCGAGGTGGTTCATCGCTGTCAGATAACCGAAACCTATAAGGCACAACTACCTGTGGAAAGACAGTTGCAACTCTGTCTTTTATTTTAGGTAATTCATTTGACCCCTTTCTGTCTAAATAGAAACTATCATAGTGATTAATAACTTCATTTACCGTTCTGTTTGGGAACTCTTGAGCGACAAGATTCCAATTTCCATAGTTCATAATGGAATCCAATAGTTTCAGTTCTTCCTCGGCAGTCCAGTCAGAGTTTTCAAACAAAGTAAATTTAGTTGATAACACTTTGTAGTCATGATCATTTTTGTGATTAAAAAACTCTGAACCTCTAGAGAAGCAGGTCAAACAAATATTCACATTGCACTTATCACACAGTATCCACTTATTGACTACATCACAGGAACAGTTTTCACAGTGTGTCGAATCGTACTGATCTAAATCATTAGCATTAGAGATAGAAAATTTTAATGGGTCATCTTCTGAAAATGTAACTGACTAGCTAAAATATACTTAATTTTGGAAAAATCATACCTTTAGGAAATTGCAAATCTGCTGCATCTTCTTCGGTGAGATCGGTATTTGTGTTGGTCATCATTTTGATAGTAAATTAATACTGATGCTGGGATATAATTATAAACAAATGTCTATAGCAGATCACAGACTAGGTTATGGTATATGGATTTCTGGTTTATATCTTCTTTGGTTCTGGTTTATTTCTTCTTCTTCTGTTTGTATGGTCGTCACTTCCTTAGTCAGACGCATTTGACCAGTGCGCCTCCCATCACGTTACACAATAGGAACTTCGTCGGGGGGTAAAATTTAAATAGCTCGAAACGATACCGTACCTTATATGTAGTATTGCTTGTTTTCCGCTGTTAATTTTTTGAAGTGTTGACGAGTGCAATTATACAATATTGTGATCATTAACTTATTTGCTAATTATACTATTTTTTTATGCAAATGGCAGCAGTTAGGAGAGGAAAAACATAGTCCAAAGGTATAGGTCAAGGGGATGCGTGCTGTTCTGTTTACTTATGTTCCGAGTTCTTAGATATTCTGTGATATGTGACATTTTTTGCATCTAACCTATCTTCCTCTATATAAAAAAAATAACAAAACTACTGTTGTTTATGTGGCTTGTGTAGGTGGTATTGAACTATAATTTATATTTTGCCCCAATTTGACACTATTGACATGATTCTTCTTCTAGCATACTACTAACCTGAACTTCGATCTAGCATTCTAGGCGCTGTTGTCAATATGTGAATTAGAAACAAATCGAATTCGAAGTGAATTTGAAAAACTCATGAATTGAACTCAGCTTTATTTTGTTCAAACTTGTATTTGCTGTAATAACCTAAATTGAAGAACATTCCCATTTAAGAAAATCCCACAAAAAATCTAACGGGGTCAAATTATATGTTCGCTGTGGCAAGTTCACATCACCTCCACGCAAGACAACAATGCCCTAAGCCTTTCCTGTAGCTGCTGGATTCTATCCAGAAATCCACATATCAGAAATACGCGACGGACTGTGGCTGATCATAGTTTTGAGGTTCTACTCAGTATACCCCGAACTTCACTATTCAAGAACTCTTTCATTTGGAGAACTGCGTTTACGTGGAATAAACTTCCTGAGAACAGTTTTTCAATCGGATTTAATCTCTAGCGATTCAAATCCAATGTGAAGTGTTACTTTCGCACAGACACCGCTCTTAGAGCGCCTCAAGGATTTTTTCTGTGGTGCTTGTGTTTTGTTCTGAAAGAACGCCGAACCAGTGGGAAGAGAATCACACAGTCGCTTCCGCATTATAACCCCTCGGTAGAAACTTCGCCAATCAGGATCATGCAAAAACGGCCTTCGTCAGCTCCTTCAAATCCACAGGACACAATTTTCATGGTTACGGAATTAATCGACTTGTGTAACGTTGGCAAAACTGCACTGATTCAAAGGGTGCTTTTTTCGAATGAATTAAATAAGTATTTACTGAAATATTAACAGTTCAAAGTAGACTCATTAAAAAGGGACAAACACTTCTGAACGAACCAATATAACCTTCGAATATATCAATATCGGAAAATTCTCAACAAGATCATATTGAGGGTTCGAAAGACTGAAGTCAAGAGCTCCCTTTACTTAAAAAAAACAATAAGCAAATATGGAGTACAAAATTCTCTATCGATGAGTATGCTTAGAGTTCAGTAGGTTTTCTCAACTAGTATTGATCAGTAAACCATATTCTGATTGAAATGTGAACAATTCGAATCAATAATACTTTTAGAATAGTATTGAAAAATGTATGTGTAGAAGGGATTCTGTCACATTATTCGAATAAGAATGTCACGCACTGCTTATACTACTAAAAATCAGTAAATTGAAATTTTATCGATTTAAACGTGATATATAGTTGATGAACAGACAGATGCACCATATTAAATAATTAAATGGAGAAAGATATGGTGGTATATTTTCGTAGATACCTTTCCGACAAGAATTTTTGTGACCTAATAAGCTATTTATGACTACATATTGATGATTCCTCAACACTCTGAGAGGTTTCAATTATAACGATATTATATGTTCTCCTATATTGAATTGTATCCGATAGACATTAATGCAAAATACCTCACAGAGACTAGTCTTGCAGATGTTATTCGTTCATCAAGGAGAAGAACGTTGCAGAAATTATTTGAGTAGATCACCTGCAGACCGGTTTTGAGGTATTACCTCTCATCAATGCAGGAAAGATCCTACCCAGTGTCTGGGACTCGATTCACTTCAAAGCGGCTCAAATGCATGTATGAAACCTTCGTCTAAAAGAAAGATTGTTAGCTAGTAACAGTTCCATCTCGTGAACAAAGCTTCAAGCGGAGAAGAAACATACTTCAACAGAGAATTTGTGTCTGAAGTTTGTTTCGAGAAGAGATTACATACGTACCAGGGAACAAATATTTCGAAATAAAATCTCGAAACATTCATCTATGTCAATTTCCTCCAGCATAGGTTCTGGTATATGCCTGCCGGAAAACAACTACTTTTCCTGCTAATACCAAGCTCGATATTGAATTATAATCGACAGACATTTAGGTTAGTTCAACAGATATTTCTCGTTCATTCAGCAGCAGGACTATGCTAAAATTCGAATCATTTCAGCACTAGGAACTCTTCTACATCATTGGAGTTCAGAACAAATGTGTTAAAAATCACAACTACGATCAATAAAAATTAGTATGTTCTCATAAGCAATCTTGAATAATCATCTTATTACTTGTATATGAGAGAGACGTCCCTTCCTTGGAACCAATCTGAGAACTTTTGTTACTCACTTTCAAAGGAGAAAAACAAATAATTAAAGATAACATTTATTGAACTTTAGTTGAATAGGTGGAATGAAATGAAAACAAAGGTGGCATAAAAAAAAATAACAATCAATATCCATATCCCTTGACTACTAGCGGCACTGCTCCCGCGATTACCCTGGATACTTGAATTTGCCTGTCCTTTTGAGCTAGACCATATGCACTCTTCGTTAGGTCACCAATTCTGGACTCTTGCTGTTCTTTCAAGTCACCCGTGTGAGCATCTTCAACTCCATATTTGTATTCATACTTTGGAGGAGCCTGTAAAAACAGATATCACATGATTTTCACGTAATTGATACAAACTTAATATCACTAGTTACGACACAAGAACACGACATTCCAAATTTGCTTTTCCCCGAAACACTTATGGAAGAACTACTACAGAATGGAATGTCGCATGTCTCTCAAAATCCATTTCTTGCACTCTCATTTGAATTTTTACCAGAAAATGTGAGTGCTGTCAGTGACGAACAAGAGTTTTCACCAAGACATACTGATAATGGAACAACGTTACCAAGGCAGATGGGATGCAGCAATGATGGGGGATGATTGTTGGTTCCTTATGAGGGAAAACGATGAAAGTTAACATTTGCAAAAAGATTATATACAAAATACTTCATCTACTGCTTTAAACTCTCATAAATAGCCATTATAATATTAGTCGCATTTTTTTTATTTGTTGACTGGTGTAGTCATTACTGATACAACTTTGAAGCTTTCATCACAAAGTATTAGGTGGCCAACATACAGATGGCGCCATTAGTGTTGAATCCGTATGAGTTTCAGTCAACCTCAATCTGCAAAAGACACGTGTACACATTTCACAGCTGTTGGAGTATTGGTTTGTGAGATAGAGCATTTTGAGTGAAGCATCTTCTGTTGGTTCGAAGAAAATGGATAAAATAAATTTTGTTGGTTGATGAAACATTCTTTGTTGGCAGAAAAAATACTGGCTTGATGAACATCAATCGTTGATAAAGGGTTTGCTGAGTTTGAAGGAGGGGGATGCACGCAATGGACGCTTCAAAACATCAAGAAAGTCCACAAAATGATTTGAATTACCATAAAATAAAGTTGATCGAGATAGCCGAGGCTCTAAAGATGCATATCATGCATGAATTTTTGGATATGTGAAAGCTTTCTTCAAAGTAGGTGGCGCGCGAGCTCCCAATCGACCAAAAACAACAACGAATTGATGATTCTGAGTAGTGTTTGAAGCTATTTCGCCATAAAAAACACGATTTTTGTGTCAATATGTGACAATGAATGAAACATGGCTACATCATTTCACACCAAAATCAAAACAACCGTCAGCTACTATTAAATAGTGTTATTGGACACTTTAAAGGTCAAAATCGGTGAAAAACAGCTCCATTTGAAGGAAAAGAAAATGGTGTTCCATCAAGACATATTGCACCGTATCACAAATCAATGAAAGCGATGATGAAATTTCATGAATTGGACCTCGATTTGGTTTGGTTTGACCCCCATCGTCTGTTTTCTGTTTTTAGATCTCAAGAGGATTCTCGAAAAAATTCACGCCGATGAAGAGGCAATTGTCAAAACTGAGGCCTATTTTGAGGCTACAGACAAATCATACCATAAATATGGTACCGAAATATTATATGCCCGCTATAATCGTTGTGTCACCCTCGATGACAACTATATTGAATAAAGGAACCTAATTTCTTCCATTTCTTTTCTATGTAAGCCTACGAACTTTTTAGCCCAATTGTTATGTCAAAGTAATACATTCATGAAAATAACAAGGAATCAAATTGGAAGGAGTATATTTTCAGGAGAGATTAATTACAGCTATGATGAAACGATTATCGAATACTATTCTTACCCAGACATCTACAACAGCCTGTTTTGCAATTGCAATACCATGTCCTCCTTGTAAAGATAATCCTCCTCCAAGACCAAGTCCACTGCTCAGTCCTAGACCACCTCCATAACCACCAGCGTGGGCCAAAGCTATAAGGGCTGAGATGACTATTGCCTATAAATGGAAGGGAACTGCATAAGAATGATTGATTATCTAGTAAGAGTTAGAAATGCATCATTGTCAAAGTTTTGGTTTTGTTGACAAGGCAGGCTTAAGAACTGAAACAATCTGAAATCCAATAGTAAAATAAACATCAAAAATTAACCACAATACATA
>WOGP01007829.1:0-11538 GCA_015342065.1 Leptinotarsa undecemlineata
TATTGATTAGTATAATTGGAAAAAGTGGGAAATCATTTCAAACTTTACCACTTAAACCATAGATCTTTTCATCGAAGTTTTTGAATTCTATGTAGATTCCAATAATTTTTTTACAAACAAATTTTTGGATTGGGAATGGGCAATTGTATGCCACCTATTTGTGCAGACTTGGTCATGGCAGAACTACAAAATATATGCATTAAGAAGTTGTCATTTTCATTGATTTTTCTCAAAAGACAAATATTAGACACTTTTCATAGTTTTCATCCAAAACTAAAATTTCCTTTAGAAATGGAAGAAAAAATTTGTTAGCATTTTTAGATACTAAAATAAACAAAGATGCAAACCGAATTTCAAAGGAAGACTGACATTATAAACCAACTTTTTCTGAGAGATTATTGAATTATTTTTCGAAATATAATTTTCAAAGTAAAATCAACATTATAAGAAATTTGAAATCAGGAGCAATTGTCATTTCCAATTCTGAATTCCATAACAAAACTCTTCAATTAATTGGGGATTACCTAGTGAAAAAATATTTTCCTAGAGCTCTTATCAGAAAAAAAAAATTAAAGAAAGAAGTTTCTCCTCCCAAAATACAAGGGTAAAACCCAAATATCACAAAATTCCATTTGTAGAAAATGTATCTGTTAAACTTCGAATGCTACTCAGTACCGAAAAAATAAAAGTGGCTTTTCCAAATGAAAATACAATTGGAAAGCATTTTTTCTCGAAACAAAAAACTAAAATACCACAAGAAATACAATCCAATATTCTGTACAAATTGAACTGTGGAAGCTGTCACAAATGTTATATTTGTCAAACCGGACGGTATCTAAAAATACGAGTTTCAGAACACACGAGAGACTCAGAATCACAGATAACGCCATTCGTTTGTTTCAAGTCGTTTTATGTTGGTGTTTTCTCGAAAATTTGTTTTTGCAATGTGGTTTTTATTATTATTTTTCAAATACGTATCTAATTTGTCTGATGGTTTTTAAATAGTATTATCATCAACACGAAAAAACTACTTTTCGGTACATCATTTCTTGTGAAATTGTAATGATAATAATCGTATAAGTTTTGTGGAAGATGAATTTATAAAAATTCATTGTTACAGAGCTCTGAAGAAGAATTAAATTAAATTCGAAACGTCTGCAAAAAATACAATTTTTTTTAAGAAAAAATTTATCCTCTTACCCAACCAAACCCTTTTTCAGAAAAATGACTGGATCACTAAACTAGTTAACTGAATAATTATATTCCTACTCCTACCAACAAATGTGAATCAATTGTAAAATTTGTTAGAAATACCACATGAAAAATCAGAAACAGAACAGAGTTATAAATAATCAATATTACTTGATAAGAACTTAAACTAAATACACAAAGCTCACCACACTTTAGGAATGAAAACGTATTCAAAACATCTACTTTACATTAGTTCGGACATCCATTGTCTAATATGATATAAATTGATTTGAAATCCCTGAAAGAATCTAAAAAGATTAGCTAAAAAAATAACAATTGAATCGCTTTTCTAGACGTATTTTGGACAAACAACAAAAAAAGTGGCTTCATTTTTGAGGAAACGAGATATTAAAATTGCATATAGAACAAGTAATACGTTGGGAAAGTAAGTTAAAAATAATAAAGACGAAACATTCAAATTCGAGATATCAGGAGTATATAAATTGAAGTGTGGAACGTGTCCTAAGGTTTATATTGTTCAAACTGGCAGAACATTTAGGAATCGAATCCAAGAACATCATATAGGCTATGTATATGAGAAAAAAAGTTCATCTTTTATAGAAAAAAATTATAGCTTTAACGAAGAGTTCAAAATTTTACAGAAAGAAAATAAAGGTTTGAAACTGAATCAATTGAAAGCAATGAAAATTAATAAACTTAAAAAATCAAACATTCTAATGAATGGCTAAGTGGCCATCGAGAAAGAATTATTATTATCATTGATGTAGATATGAGGTAATGCTTCAGGTAATCATAATTAAAGAGGTACCTCGGATTTATAAAAGTTTTAGGGGTTTAGGTAATTTGATGGAGGTATAGTCTCTATTGTAGTTTCCTGTGGTATACATATGAATATTAGTGTAATAAACAACTTGCAGTATTCAAATCACTGTTGAAGAAGCTACGGTGTTAGCGAAACATGTCATGATATATTTCTCAAATAAAGTTTGTGGATATCAAATCGTGTGGTGTAGTTTTTGAAATTACTATGGATCTTTATCAAGTGACGGCCTAATCAATCAAAAAAAAAGAAGACTATGTTGAAAAATTAAAAAAATAGTTGAAAAAATGTCTTGTATCTTTGTTAGGTCGAAAACTTTCCAGATCACCCTCGTATAACAAGAAATACATGTAATGAGAAGACGTCTGCCCGATAATCTAACAATCAACGTATTCTGAAGAAATATTGTTTCTATTCAATAATAAAAAACCAAACCGACGAAACGATTCAGATCATCGCAAAAATATCTCATGATTCCAGCTGTAGACATTAAAGGGTGGTAGCTATGGGTGAAGTCTATATTTAGAGCGGTAACAAAATGACCTCCGTTGGATATGTTCTTTGCTTTACCGGATGTCAATATAAACAGTGTCATTAGATATATCAAAAGCAACCGCCAAAACCTCTACGGCGCCCTATAAACTAATTGAAGGCCACCCTCGAGCTGTTGAACTATCTCTAATTGGTCCGTTCCCATTCTGTGATTTGAGAACTCAGTGACAGGGTCATTTTTGTTCTGACCCATGTTTTGACAGAAAACATCTAGGTAGTTCAAATATGTGCTTTATATGAAGCGGATTTCTAAGGTAACATACATATTAATTTAAAAAAAATATAAGCAGTCACGGGACGCCTGGCAGATGTGAAACAGTAATAATAATATTTTGTGACAGCTGTGATAATTGGTGGGTGCTGAAATTTTCATAAAAAATATATAATTTAAATATACATCAAAAAATTTTAATGTGGCTTCAATATAGGTACTTGAAAAATCAAGAATATTACCTAGTTTTTTGGAAAGAAAGTTTTTGGCTTTCTACTACTCCAGCTTGATACAATTGATTACTTTCTTCCTTTCTTTGGAAGATTCCCTTATCCTTTTTTTTTGTATCAAGATGGAGTAGTAGAAAGCCAAAAACTTTCTTTCCCAAAAATTAAACACTCCTAAAAATATAACCCCTTCAACACAAGCATTATAACCTATATTCACTTTTTGCTTATGGCATCAATACTATTTTTCCAACACAATTCACTATGTTCCAAGAAAATTCATAAATTCAAAAAGATGATTTCTTTGAACGTGGTTGACAATGTGTCATGGTAAATTTCATTCGGACTTCCATTGTCTAGCATGATATGAAACGGTTTGAAATCCCTGAAAGAATAAAAAAAATTGAAAATCAAAGTGAATAATTGAAAATAGCAATTATGTTAAGCAAACTCCCGAAAATTAAATTACAATAAAATAAAATACAATAAAAAAATGAAAATTTAACAATCAGAAAGAAATAAAAAATGAAAGATTTCAAGCCAAGTTACTTCACGACGTTTCGATTGTTAGTGTCTACACTCGTCTTCAGGCTGTCATCCCTGATTTACGACATTTGTGGAACATGTGGAAAACTTAAATTTGATTGCGATTGAAGATAATATCTAGGATATAATTTGAATTATTTATTGACTCACTAAATACATTTTGTGTGACAATGAGCAGCGTACTATTGCATGGAGGTCAGTGGAAGTTACTTTGATGATCTTTAATTCCCTTCTCAATTAGTATTAGTATTAACTCTCCAATCTATCGTTACGTTCATAGTATCCTATCTATTAGCACCCAATTTTTATCACTTGATCAATTACTAATTTATAAAGACCATATAAACTACAGGGTGTGTTCTACCTACAGTACGAAACTTCAGAGGGTGATTTCTGAGATACAGGGCGCTGAAGTTGAGAAAACGGTATTTATAAAATATCACTGGTTTGGTTGAAATTTGCTACAGTTAATTGAAGTGATAAGGCGCTTATTTAGCCAGAACTAGATTGGAATTAACAGGTACAGTGGCGTCTCAGTGAGCACCACAGTAAACAATATTGGGAAAAAAAAGAACGCCCCTGACTTTTTTTTTAGTTTTTTATTTTCTTAGATTAAGCAACTGTAAATAAAACTTTTTTGTCGATAACGCATTATCGGCCTATTTCCCTAATTCCCACATTAGGAAAATTTATAGAAAAACTGGTCAAGCTGAGGATAACTGTATTTCTGTCAAAACATAAAATCATCAATGAAGAACAGTTTGGCTTTCAAAGTGGTAAAGGCACTAATGATGCAATTTTCTCACTCTCGAGGCATTAGAACTTGTACCTGCTGTTGTTGATATGGGTATAGCAGGTATCCTTTTAGAACTGTCCATATGGTTTTTGGGCCGACTTTCACCTGCAGTGCAATCTTCCTGGTACTATTTGTTCTATCGCATCATGTACCTCTGGCTTCTACTAGTTCAGGCGCTGTTACAGTGTCTGGATTTCC
Source organism: Leptinotarsa undecemlineata (assembly GCA_015342065.1). NCBI lineage: Eukaryota > Metazoa > Arthropoda > Insecta > Coleoptera > Chrysomelidae > Leptinotarsa > Leptinotarsa undecemlineata. Next base: position 4,563 of record WOGP01007829.1, read on the forward strand.
ATCACCTGCATTTTCATTAAAACTCCCAGTTTCACATCTTGCATGTGGCGTTAACACATGTTATTACTCAGTTGAGATATGTGTCCTGGTAAATTGACTGTGCTCTTCTGCGTTTACATTTGCTAATCCATAAATGAAGTGTATGTCCGCCATTTTAGCGTTATTAAAATTATTCATGATGGAATCACGGGTAATTGACAATTATGACTTCACTGATAAGACAACACAATCACTGTCAGCAGGCCTTCAAAGCAGGTGTTCATGATATGCAAAGTAACTTTGAAAACAAAGTTAGATATGAGGAAAACAAGCCATCAAAAAGTTGTATTTTTAGTTAATTGATCTAAAAAATGAAAAGCTAGAAAAACGAGTAAGTGGCGTACTTTTTTCCCCAATATTAGTGTCTGTGGTGCCCACTGAGACATGTGGATCTAATTATTTCAATCTACTTACGTTTTCTTCAGTCCATGTTTGTAAGAGTCATCACGTGACAATAATCACTAAGTTTAAAAGCCTTACGTAACACAACATGAATATTGAAAATATTTATACGAAGCCATTTCCTCTTCATAAATTATCAGGCTTATATTCTGTCGCCTTTGGTTACAGTATTGATCCCACCTTGTAAGTTGTTGCGGAACTCCAAGACCGCACAGAATCTCTCGGGCAGCGAGAACTATGGACTTGAATCGTTGGGAATGCAGACGCAGGTGTTGTACGTGCCCGATAACCACAAACACTTGTACTTTGCCCATCTTCATCCATTCAACGGACTGGCACTATTGGTGTCAGCAATATCGTCGCTGCTACAGTTTTGTTTCTATTATGTCGTCTGCGAGCATGGAGTTGAAGTGAATTAGTTAGCAAAACTATGAGGAGCTGTCGAATTCGTAACCAAATTCAGGAATTCTGGATTGATATACGGAGACAGTTAGGACTTATTGTAAGAGTTATGTTACGGTAATGGTGAGGTTCGGAACAAGGAGTTTTGCAATTAGTTGTAACCGAAGTATGACCGATGCATTTGAGGTGCAGACTGAACTTGTTGGTATAGATATTCTATACTTTGAAAAATATTGAAATTGTTAAATATATTCTAAATTCAACTATCCGGTGACTGAATACGTCGAATGTAGACGAATATGGATGAGAAATACAGTAAAAGTACGAATTGCATTCAAATATTTTTTAAACCACCCAACTTCTTTTTCAAGTGACATAAACTGATATAATCAATCAGCATCCCATAAACATACATATAAACATAGTGTACAAAAAATACGTGAAATATATAATCAAACACATACTCTCAGCTTGAACTAGGTTCAATAACTCAATCAGTTGTCTAGGTGAACAACATCATGATGGAATATCTGCAGGATTGAGACTCCAGGAACGTGATACCAATTATTTGGACTTGTCAAGCTTCGAATTTCTTTTACTCGGTTCCAAACAAAAGGTTTTCGTTTTTCATCATATGTAATCCAAGATAAGACTGTTGTCGAATCGTACCAAGAATAAACATACTTGGTCCTACACTATCCGTGAAAGTTTTGGATAATCTCGCTCCTATTGTAGCTGCTAACAATTCCAATCGAGGAATGGTCATTCTTTCAACAGAAGATATTCTACATTTGGCTTGTACAAGTTGAACAGTCACTTCCTTACATGTTTCAGATCTCTCTTCAACCCTCTTTGAAAAACTACTTCTAATATCCTCTTGAACCCCGCCATCCCAACCTTTCTTCAAAAACCATACCTTTTGCAATAATAATTTTGGACTTAGAGATACTGGATATGAAAAGCCAATGGAATCAAAAAATCGATGAGCTGTTGACAAAATTAGCTATTTTGTAAATATTTCTGTGTCAATTTATCGAAACCACTCAGAATTGAGCTGCAATGTATTTGGGTTTTTATTCCAATAAAGTCCTAAAACAGGAGTCATTTAAATCAATAATTAATTTATTTTCATCAATAATATGGAAGTGTTCAATTTCCATATAGTCTTTTTCAACCAAAATCACTTTTTTAGTATTTTTCTGCCATCCTTATTCGGTACTTTGATGAGCTGTCGCAAATGATAGGAAACTTCAAGAACTTTTACACTATTCGCATCCGAATTTGGGATTGATTTGTTTTCAAATCATTCCTCGAAAATATTAGCTTCCATGTTCTTATGATGAGTCAACATTGCAGTCCTCATGTTTTTTTCCACATAATTTCAAAGAAATGAGAAGTCATCCTTTAATTCCTCCACAGTGCACAATGATAAGTCACGATCCTATGTTTGCAGGTATGTTAGGCGTACACATTCTCGAACCATCAGTCCACCCTTTTGTAACTGTGTCGTGAATGTCATACCAAGTTTTGTCCAAATAGATAGTTTACCATTGTTCTCGTCTATATTTAGTTATTTATTCCAAGTATTTGTTACGCAATTCCATTATCCTTCTGCTTTTCATAACTGCTTGACGCTTGTTTATTATTTTGAATATAAATCCTAGTTTCTTTATCCAATTCTGAAGAGTTTCGTCACAGCAGCTCACGATATGACCGGAAGTTTTCAACTTCTTCCTTATGATTTCAGTTATACGAATCTCATTACTTTTGTATATAACAGTCGTATATTGTTTTTTTAATAATTATGTTAGATGAACATCTGAAAGTTTTGGTAATCCTGCATCACATCGCTTCTTGTGTTCATAAAGTTTCTTTTTGATTATTTTACGTACACTTGAGAAAGGAATTTCGGTCAAATCTGATGTTGCTTGTAATAGTTTTTTTCCCTCAAACTTGAGATGTAGATTCTTATATACATTTCAATATCCAAATGCATCCGAAAATTATTCACTGGTATTTCTTTTTGGCATCCTTCAACATCGCTATTGGAATCACACGCTGGAAAAATTCTGCGTTATCACACTCGTTGATACTGTTACTACATTTTAAACAGATAACAAAAATTTCAAGTAATTATAACTTCACTAATATTGAATTCCAACACTCAAATCGCGATCACTTCCTGAACTGAACACAACGGCGATAACCATCCCCGCATTCCCCGACTTTATTCGTCACCGTAATATGACTTAACATTTTATTTCATTACTCTTCAGCCAATCATAAAACTCTATTAGCAAAAACTATCCAATGCGAACCGCCAATTCTAATGTTCACGTGGACTAGTTCGAATCCCGTTCAATTCTATGTAATGGTTTTTTGGTCTTTGGAAACGTCGCCAACTTAATTGTGCACGGTATTGTTTACTTCGACTATATAATTTGTTATCTTTCTCCTTTAATGTTGGTTTCTCTCAACAATATTTGAAAATTTTGTGAAGCAGTTTCCACACTGTTGTTCATTTCTTCAATTTAGCAAACAGAATTTTAATACTTCAAAAACAGTTTTTGCAGCTTCATTTTCATTATTGGTAATTTCTCCAATTCAGTAGCAGCTCTTGGGTAGGGGCAGTATATTTGAGTTCAGAGTACAGTAAAATACTTTTCTTTTTTTTATTCTTTTATTTCATTTCTTTTTTTTATAATATGTGTTTGACAAGTAGTCATTTTTCGTTATCTCCCATATAACTTTTTTTCATTTTGTTGTTGGTGGTGGATATTCAGGTGACCCAACAAATGCCAAAAACTGTGTTATAATAATTTAGATTTTAGGATTAGTTAGGTTAGTCTTTAAGTTATATTATGAATATTTAAAACAGCAAGGGTGGGGCAAAGTAAGTGGGGTAAGTGATCAGTGGGTCCGAGAATCATGTGCCCCGAGAAAGCGCAGTGAGCCAAGAATGACAACCTTCTGCATCTGTTCGGCTAAGATTTCTGCCTCAGTGCGGCAAACCGGTGTGATTTTGAGATTCGAGAGTAGAGAGGACATCATTCCTCCAAGGACTCCAATAATCAGAACAACCATCTTGTCAGAGTGATCTGGATAAAGTCTGGGGGGTTCGAAGAGAAAATCTCGATATTTTATCTATTTCTATCCAGCTATACTGAAATGTACTAAAAATTACCATACTTCAACAAATAGTAAAGTTACGTCGTTATTCAAAAACGAAACTCAATAATTTGTTATATCATGACAACAGAAATAACAGCAAATGGGTCTATACACTTCTATTTTCTTTTGAATATTGAAGTCTCATTTGTGTAACATTAAAAAAATCACATTATTCACTTTTTCCCTCGCTCACCTATTCACACGTGCTGTATTCTGACGGTTGTTCATGCAGGCTTTATTTACCCTTTAGACTGGCCCGATAGAGCGAAGCAGTCACCGAAGCATGAACAAGTGTCCTAATATTCGTACCTATGTGGTCCTCTCAACGACCTCAGTCACAAAACATCCTCGTAACTCTCCATACCTAAATAGCCGGATGCGTTCGAATTCATTGTCCGCGCGCCATACTCGATATTGCACTCCCGGTGATCTGAACAACTATCGGTGATGTCTCTGATGCGGTTTGTTCAGCATAATAAGGCACCTGCAGGGTCGGACTTGAAAAAATGCTCCCCGTTTCATTTAAAAGCTTTCTTGATTGAAAAACACTATAATAATTTTCCAGGTGCGCAGTACAGATACTCGACCTGTTATTTTTGAAAGCGCGAAGTTCTTTACAGATAGTGTCACGTACAAAAGTGTTATTTCGAATGTAAATTCGTTTGTCTTTGACATTACCACGACGTTTCGGCGAGATCGCACTTTCCATATTCATGTGCTCTGCTTGTACATATATAATACCTCTAATGACAAATGTAAGTGAAATTTAGGGTTTTCCATCCAATGGAAATATACAGGGTGTCATATTTAAAAAATAATAAATTATCACTGCTTGAAAATTGTTGAAACTTGAACCGTTTCATCGAGTATCCTATCGTAGTTCACAAAACTTAATGTACGGAGAAAGGTTAAATTGATTTTAACTGTTTCTGAAACTTTTTCTAGTAAATTGCTGTAGATAATGATAATAATGATAGTCGTCAATATAGTTTCTTTGATAACTTGGCGATGCCAAGTTTAAAAAATATGAAGTCGAATGGTGTACTTGACTATTACGTGTTCCTTTTGAAAATCATAACTTTGATTGATCTGCTCATCCGAAACACCCAGTATGAATGACCAGGAAAATCTTTTTGACTTACTGGTACACTGGTTTACACAACATAATTTTTAAGGTCATCAACTCGTTGAGTTCTATAATTTTATCATATCGATTACAGATATTCATTTGATAACATAAAAACATATATTAAAAAATATGTAACCATTCAACAAAAATACATGTTTATGAATTTCATTGTTGTGCCGCTATTGAAATATTTGATAGAAAGCTTCAATAAAAAAAACGAAATGTTAGTGAACGATGAGAATGTAGACTTGATTCCATAGGCATTCAGAAGTTTAAGAACATTTCACGAAAAAAATTACCTGTGTTCGAAATGTTGGATAGTACTTTTGAAACTTCACAGTAATGCACAAATTGACCTCTGGTCATTTAAAAAAAGTATTGTTAAGACTGAAATGAGAATCTAGACTTGATTCCATACGCATTCGAAAGTATAAGAACATTTCACGAACAAAATTACCAGTGTTAGAAATATTGGATAATATTTGTGAAATTTCATAGTAATGCACAAATTGACCTCTGGTCACTTAGAAAAAGTACTGTTGAGACTGAAATGAGAATTTAGACTTGATTCCATAGGCATTCGAAAGTATAAGAAGATTTCACGAAAAAAATTACCAGTGTTAGAAATGTTGGATAACATTTGTGAAACTTCATAGTAATGCACAAATTGACCTATGATCACTTAAAAAAAGTAGTGTTATGACTGAAGAATTTCAAATTCTTGGGAATTGTTTTTTCTGCCAACCAACAAGGCTTTAAAGTTTGGGTTAGGTTAGGTTAGATTATGTTAGGTTAGCTTAGGTTAGGTTGTGTTAGGTCAATTATCAATTAAAACATCCATTGTTGAAGTTGAAATCATTTACAACAGAGCTCAATAACTTGCCATAGAAATATATACTTTATGACAGAACCTATACCAGAAAATAATATAAGAATTGTCGAGAAAAAACACTCAATTTATTCTTTATATGAATACCTACACGAAAAATATATACTCGAGGTTATTAGGCCAGTCACACTGGTAATAATCTAGACTCTAGACATCAAGAATATAGAACTCGTTCTAATATTATTTGTATTTTCAATATATTTTTGAAAGCTTTTTAGGAAAGGGTAAATTGTTTACTGGTAATATTTGAAGCAAGTGAAGGGCAAGTCTGGCCCTGGCTATAGTTTGCATTACTCTTGGATGAGAGAGTGCCTACAGTCTGATGAGGACATATGCGATCTTGAATTTTTTTTCAAGCAGAATAATTTGTTTTGAAAAAGGATCATTAGACATTCCTTCTTATATATATCGTAGATGTCTTTTTAGTTATACCGAATTCCTTACTTACTATTAGATTAGGTTAGATGAAATGAAATATAGTGAATGAAATTTGATGTAGAAGTTTGCGTTAAGTGTGTTAGAAATTTGTCTACTATATCCAGATTGTCCAGCATGAGTGGAAATACAAATATTTAATGTTTGTTGAATTTTTTTACAAGTGATATGGATCGGTCGTTATTTTTTGTATCAATATGCGTGCCTCAGAACCAAACGGTTTCTCAAGGGATTTTTTGCCTTGTCGTTTCAACGACACTTGCCCCCCTATGTTTATATATTGCATTCATCAAAATTTATCAAGAGGTTCATCCCGGTCAGTGTAATTTTGTTGTTGTAAAAGGTAAGACCTCGTTAACCCTTAGCTCGCACAAGTTTCGACTTCTGAGGGTTGTCGTTCGTAGGGGTGCGACAGCTGGTTAACGGAAAAACAGATTTTTTGTAAACAGATGTATGAATCTCTTCTATCCAACCTCCTTCAACTATTGGATTTCTCTCACTTTGTTTTT
>WOGP01007830.1:0-11538 GCA_015342065.1 Leptinotarsa undecemlineata
TCTTCTCCTGAGGATGCTAACTTTGTTGGCGAAACGCGCGTCGAGTGCAAAAATATTAGTTTGGTGTTTGGGTAATTGATCAAAGAAGTTATTCAACTCGGAATTTAGTTCATCATTATTATTGTGTACTTTTCAACAAGTGAAATGAAAGTTGTATTATTTTTGTTGTTATTGGACAATCATAAGTGTAGTTCAACTTTCTCGATTGTTTTCAGAGGATACCAAGGTGAAGATATAGAAATACAACTACCGGGTTTATTGACTGTTTACGACATAGACTGGCTAGCAGTTTGGTGTGTTCAATACAGACATAACTTTGGACACGTCCACGTCCCAAAGGACCTAGATGTCCCGCCTGCTCTTGGCCAGACAAAGATATCTGTGAGTTCAAAACTGACGCTTTTGTGAGTGAAGTATATGAAACTGTTTTTCGTTTTACAGCCTCCTTGGTGGTACAATCCAGTAAGTAGTCTTGGGAGGGATATACTTTGTTGTCACCAAGGAAGACAAATTCTTCCGGTGGTTCCACTTTCTGTAGAAATTCCTCTGCATTCCTGTTCGAGGTCTTAGAAAACTCTGATGCAATCAAATGATTGATTACTTACGAATTTTCCAAACCCTGAAATAGCTTCAAATAACAAGACGTTGTGTAGTTGGTATCTAAGATAAAGACGAGTTAGATGCTGCCGAATTTACATTTGTATCTTGCTAGCACTTGAGACTCTCATCTTTCGAAAATAATAACGGAATATATAATACCTGATATGAAAAGTTTCGGGCCTAATATATAGATGGCGCTAGTGCCACTGCATTCACCGCTTTTTCAGTTAGTAAGCAAGAAATTTCGCTCGAATGATGAGGTTATTGCTGATACTGAGGCAAATTTTTGAGGTAAAATTTCATATTAGTTCGGACATCCATTGTCCAATATAATATAAATTGATTTGAAATTCTAGAAAAAATATTAAAAAGATTAACCGAAAATATCTATTTTATTATAGAAAAAACTGAAATTACAAAGAAATGACATACAAGAAACAACCAAAAAAATTACAAAATTGAAATATTACTAAAAGCTGAGAATTAAAAAAAATTATGTACAAAAAATGAAAAATAAAAATTAAAAGATTCTAAACCAAGTTACGTCACGATTTTGAGATTGTTAGTACCCACAATCGTCTTCAGGTGATAACTAGACGTATTCCTCTGAGATCTGACTATTTATAGGTCATTCAAGTGCTTTCACCTATCCCCTCTTCTCTCTCTCTCTCTCTCTCTCACCGCTACATTGGTTTTAGCGGGAGATGGCCGTTTTGCGGGAGTTGATCGTGTTTCGCTTGATTAGAGGTTTCCATATGTTACGTATCTCTACGCTAGCTTGACTAAATGCGTTGTTGGACAACATATACGCGGCTTCTTTAAATTTTCTCCTAAACCAGTGTTCCTCTTTGTGGATGATTTCAGCTTGAGAACACTTGATGAAATTATGTTGATGAGTCCAATCATGTTTGCTATTCCGGATTTGCTGGTTTCTCCTCGCTGTGTGTGTTTTTTGTGCTCAGCAATGCCAACTTTCAATGACCTCTTAGTTTCACCGATGTATGATTCTCCGTACTCGCAGGATATCCGGTAAATGCAACTCTTGGAATAGCAGTCCGCGTTTGGTGGCCTGGTTTTCGTGAGGCTGCTACGGATAGAGTTCCCAGATCTTAAGCAGGTCCCTGGACCCAATCCTTCTTATCCTTTCCGATAATCCTCTGATGTGGGGAAGTACAAGTACTGGTTGTGACGGCTTCTCTTCCTTGTGGAGCTCTTGCTGTCTTATAGCTCAATCCTATTCTAGCATCACTCTGGTGTAAGCATTCCGTTGAAGGTCATTTTTGATGATACCTAGCTCTTTTTCGAGATCTTCTTTTGTATTACAGAGCCCAAAAGAACGGTGTAGTAGAGTTTTGATGATTCCTCTCTTAGTCGATTGATAGTGGTTGGATTTTTGATTCAGATACTGTCCTGTGTGAGTTGGTTTTCGATATACAGATGTTTCCTCTTAAGTGTCGGTCCTCTTCACCAATACGTCTTAGAAAGGCAATTCGTTGTAGACTTCCTTCTCCATTGTGACAGTGATGGAAGAACTTACGTTGTTGATGTGCTTCAGGAAAGTGTCTAGTTCTGCATTCCCATGGTTCCATATTATGCGGGTGTCGCCTACGTATGTCAACCAGACTCGGCGCTTCTTGTGGTATTGTTCTGGCCTTTGAAGAAGCCCACGAGAAGCCAAGAGTTTGGTTGAGATACGTAGACTACACCTTCATAATATGGAAACATGGAAATGCAGAACTAGACACTATATTTAGATAATGAAATATTTTTTAAAAGACAAGTTGCTCTCCATTAACCTGATTTTGGGCGAAATTATCAATCTAGTTAAAGTTTTATAAACTGAGAAATATATTCTCTCAATTTGAATTTGAATTATTCATTCAAATGGACTGAATAAACGCATCTTTCAAGTAAAAAATATTCCACCTAGATTGTGCATACATTTCAATAGAAATCATCACATTCGCTCAAGAGAAGTAAGTATGCATTTTTTTGTCTGAGCAAAATTCATCTCGGAGCTGTTTTGGATTTTGAAAGAATGATATGTTAACTTGGAACACTATTTAAATATCTCCCTTGGAGAAACTAATTTTTTCTTCGAAATTTTTCATTAAAACGCTTCTATTTTTATAAATCTAATAAACTCATTTACTTCATCAAAGATGAACTTATGTTTCTGTTTATGAACTGTTCCTTTCATGTGGATGTCTTTAGTTACTTGAATCCAAAGTATCTCATATGTAATATGAACAGCTACAAGTGGTAAGGGAAGAAATTAAATAATACATTATATATTATAATTGGTTTATTTCAAGCAATTGCAAATCATAGATATTATCCTGAAAAAGCATATGATAAAAACCAAAAGTAATAGAGAACCAAATTTTCAGAAAACATATATAAAAAAAGTGGCATATTCTTGATAAACTGTCATTTAATAAATGAAATGAAATCAAAGCCTATAAACAACATTACAACTCAGACAAGGCAGTGGATTAATTTATTATTAATTTTACATAAATCAAGTTTTTTTAAATTAGATGCCATTCTGGTATATAACATTGAAAAAATCATTTTCGTCTATCGTGTTCTGCATTCTGCTTTTGTTTATCCAGAATTACCAGAACATCACTTGGATTCTGAAACGAAAAAAAAAATCAGCACGTATTTATTTCTATAAGAAAACTGTTCAGGTTGAATTATTCCTTTAACCAACCCAATTGTTATCCGCATACGAAAGAGAACCCTAAAATTTTTAAACTTCTCCGGGGTCGTATTGTTTGACATACGATTCCTAGCAAGTTGAAAGGTGCTTAAATATTCCTTGATGAGAAATAAATAATCGATTATTATGGGACCGTTATGGGTATTCAAAGTCTCGTGTAAGTACTATTCGTGGCGTTCATATGGAGGTACTTTTTATACCAACTGGTGTTTATTTTGGTATTTTTTGTATTATAATTTATTGTCTGAACTTTAAGTACCTTTCTCGTTCAATGAAAAATGAATTCGGTCTAAGAGAAAATCAAGTTTGATATAGAGAAAATGCACTTACTTGAAAAAAGAAAAAAGATATGTTCAAAACAAGATATTGACGAATTTGAATCAGCGTGGACGATTTTTCAGTTCAAATTAATATACCCTTGCAGAGCTCGGTAAACGTAATAAAATATCTTTCAACTATGTAAGACCCCCAGTCTTATAAAATATGTTCTATTATGGCAGATACAAAATAATCTGAAAAGAATTGCACTGCCTACAGACACATAAAACACTCGCTTCTTAAAATCGCAACACACCGAGTCACTTTCCAACACATACTGGCGAGTACGCGATGAAATACTTCATTAAGAAAAACTTTGTTCATTCTATACAAAATTCTTGTTATCTTCATTCGAACATAATATAGTTCTTTATATAATATATTCTGTATATAGTTCTGTTATAATCGAATTGAGGAATAAAGTTTTAAATTCAAAGAAACCATATGTGTTCAGATCATGTTGACATCGCTCTCCATTTGGAATAGTTTATTTTTCTCTTCAAATAGATGCTACATTTTGAGATGATATTATATTTTCTTGATTCAAATTAGTTCATCTTCGTAATAATATAATCAAAAGAATGATGTCGTTGAAAGTCCAAGAAATTTGATTTCTTCGTAAAAAAAAGTGTGATTGTTTTGTGGGACATGGCGCGCAGGAAGTAATAGTTTCTCCAATGCAAATAAAAATGTCAAAGCAACCTATGATCTTTTTTGAAAGAAATACTTTTTACTGTTTAGTATATAAGTAACGCGTTGTTGGGTGTATTCCTGTTTGTTACTACTGAATTAATTAACATATATGATTATAGGGGAAAGATTGAAAGTTTCAATATGTCTATTAAAATTGATTCTGTTGATATTGGGAATACAAGAGTTGAATACATTTTCCTATGATTTCACCTAATTAGTAGATTCAGCAAGCATCTTCAGCACATTGTTTCTATCCTCACTTTCCATAGGATACTTTCAATAATGAGCAAAACTTTGATTAAATGCTAGAAAAGTTCTCCTTTGGGATGACTCGAATGCAACAACATTTCCATCCGAAATCAACGACGAACCAACCACTATTTCAATTACAGGTAAAAACTCGAGATCTCGTACAATTTATAATGAAAATCATTCGAAAGAAATTCGAAGTATCCCCATAACATTCGGTTGCTAATGAAGAAAATAAACGAAAGACCCTTTAAATTCTTTACTAACGAAAAGCGAGCTTAATCCAAATTACCTGCTGCTTCTCATTCGATCCCATGGTGTTGTCGGGCAGTGGCGTCCCGCCGGTAGGGATGAGGGGAAGTAACCCCCCATAAAATTATATCTAAAAGTTGCAGTTGATATACATGGAGAAAAAAGGACTGAAATATTGAACCTCATAGCATGTTTGGTTGAAGAACATTTTTTTTGTTGACAATCGAGACAACTAAGATTATCCACTTTTGGTGTTACGGTTCAATATTAATTTCATTGAATGTTCGAAAATGAATTTGAAATACCATACTCAGAAAAGTAGTTTCGGAGAAGCAGTTCTAAAAATAATAATTTGAGTTGCTTGTTACTGATTTTATCGGCAATCCCACGTTAAATTAAAAAAACTCATCCATCACTGCCTACCACACTATGAGCGTGTCGATGTTAATATAAATTAAATATTTGTGATTGATTATAATAATTGTCAGTGAAAATGAACACTAAGATTGAAATCATTAGTTTTTTTCACATTATTCAGAATCGTGAGCTGAATTAACACCAATTCAAGTGTTAATTTCGAATAAAGAGTTTAAATGTGTGGCTAATTAGAATGGAATTTTTTTGGCGTTATATTCTGTGACCACTCAAAATGATTTTTGTCCGTTTCGAATCTATAAAGGTTTGTCTTCAAAACTGTTTTCACCAATACTAATGTTTTTTCATTTTCGTATGCATTTTAAATAAATTTTCATAGATATTTCCCTCTTTCTGACGTTGTTTTCTATTACAAAAATTGAACATTTTTCATCTCATCCACTTCATTATTGTAGATATTTCTTTTGTTTTTCTATTGTTATTCATTATTGCAATAATTGCAATTACAATAATAATTGAAATAACTTGAATACACTAAACTGAATCTACACGGAATTCCAAATCTATTTTTGCAAATAATTCTCATGATTTTCTTATTCTTATTGAAACAAAAAAAAAGCATCATTCACAACCATTCTTCTTTAGGAACATTGAAATACCAAAACTTTCCTTTCTTTCAATTCAAACAACCAAAGTTCCAAGTGCAAATATTGATGTATCATTCATGGGAAATGCTTCATGAAGTATTGAAGTTTTGATGTACAAACTGGAACAGAAAGCTGTTAGTTAGGAAGCAAGAGGGGTCCACAACTCTATCACTGAGGTGGAACCCTTTGAAATACTAGAAAAGAATAAGTCGATACATAGGGTTCCCTTCAGGATTATTGAAGACGTCGGCTTGCCAGAGTACCTGACCTCAGCTTTTCTTCGATCGAGTAGACTGAAGGCGAAAAATAGGTCTGCCATCATGATGTCTTCGACAACTCAGCCTATCATGGTTGTCAGTTTTGTATAGAGGTTTCTGACGCCAGGTGAAGGGCCTGCCGCAAGTTGCCTGCACCTGAGATACTTCAGATTCTACAAGCGTCAGTTATACTACATTAAATTTCAAAGCCACATTTCTGATAACATTCATGGCTGAAGGGTCCATTTCATTTCCAGTATAATATCATCAATAGACCTATTTCTTAGTTACATCACAGTTTACAAAAGGTAAAGAGATCATAAAGACAAAAATGGTTTTGGCAACATCATTCACAGCACAGCAGAAGCGTACGTAATACATTTTTAGTTCTATAGAACATTCATGGGGTAATGTAAATGTTATCGATCGGTAGAACAACAATTCTTTCTCTTGTTATTATTGATGAAGGTTGGGTAATCATTATAAACAATATTATTTGAAGTGATACTGAGATTTGAAGATGAATGTTGCAAATATTGGTTAAGACAAAAAAGTTCCTCCTGAGTTCATAAGCGGGTGTGATCTGTAAAAAAAATTGTTAACCAGCTATCTCCTCCCTATGAAGGACAATCCTCAGAAGTCGAATCTTGTGCAATCAAGGAATTGAAGAGGTCTTAGCTTTGAACGTGTGATTTCTATAACGTGAAGCCATGATTGTTGTAGAAGCATATTTGTTTTTTTTATTGTGAATTTGCTTGAATTGATCAGTGAAGCTCCAAATTTGGAAAAATGGAAAGTACTGCGGTTTTTACTAACTTTCGAGCCTTTAGTAACGTCTTTTGGACAAGTTCATATGACAAAGTCACTAGATTACATTTAGTAAAATCTTCTTCACGAAAATGAGGTAAAGTTACCAGCAAACTGGAAAACTTAGTAATATTTTTCCTAAGTATTGCAGACACCAAAAATTACACTAAAAGTTACATTTAGTTTACCCTTGATGATGGTATTATATAGCAAAACACGTGTCACGGTTTTTGTAAAACCCTTTATAGTGAAAATCATACAATAAACTGTATCAATTAGCTTTGAAAAATGTCAAAGAAAAGTAACAAAGAATAATCTGCGAATTGCCCGTTACTTTCAAACAAAAACAGCTTTCGGTGATTCTGCTGACGAGTTGTGGGAAAGCACCGTCAATAAACTCTGGCCTAAAGCTCAAAGCTATGCCACTGCAGAGAGAGCATAAAAAGATAAACTACTGTAACGAGTTATCACGGTATTATTGAAGAACCGCTGCGGGGTGTTTCTTCTCACTTCATTTCGTCCGAAGAAAAAGACGTAGATAAAAGGAAGGTGTTCCTCGTTTTAAACAGGTTGAGCACAAAAACAAGACCTTTTACCGTACTTTTTTACTGAATCCATCACACAACGAACGTAACTATAATTCCACGATAAAAAAGACTAAATCTCCTGTGAACGTTTGCAGTCGACGAAGAATGGAAAATTATTAAGAAGGTTTCAATTACTTTTGTTAGATTTTTGAGTTACATACGCTTCTATCGTCAATTGGGATAGGAATCGGATCACCTTTTCGTTAGAATAATATTTACGACCATTTAGACTTTTATGCAACTGAAGAAGAAATGTTAGTCGGATGGAACCAGATATGGTGAACGAGGAGGATGTTCGAGTAATTACAACTCTCGTCATGAATTGTGTCCACGTTGAATATTGATTCCCAGTTAATAATTTTCCCTTGATAACTCATTATCACTACCAAGAAAGTGAGGCAAATCTTTCTCAGCAGATTTTCAAACAACAAATTTCCTAGGACTAGAAGAATCAGAGTGTTTTCATTCCATCGATTGCTGATTTGTTTTTAGGTTGTGAAAATATATTCAAATTTGATCCACAGTAACAATATGTCTTAAAAAGTTTCAAGCTCATCACAAATCGAATGCTTCTAATTGACACTGACACTCCAAAACTGTAACAATGAATTTAACTAGCCGATTGCAGTTAGATCTGATTGGCCAGGGTAAGGTTGCTTGTTTATTTTACCCAATAGATGCATATGTGCGTGGTGATCATGCTTTAATCAGGCGTCTATCCTTGTTTGGGTTGTTTTTTTTGTTGGATGGATACTATATAGAACAGTGCCGTATTGAGGTAGTGATGGAGGTCAAAAGTAAACTATATAAAAACAGAACCGTGAGTTGCGCAGTATGCTGACTTCCCACCGGACATGTCTCTGTTTTTTAATGCCTAATTCAAACAGGGTTGTTGTTGAATTATTTCTTTTATTATCTGTTTATTTTTCAGATTATTTGTCAACTATTTTCACCTGTTATGCATTCACTTATACAACTAAAAAAGGGTACCATACCATACCATAAAGGGTAAAAAAGGTAAACCATACAACATTGCTTTAGTTACTTAGTGAAATTACCGATGTGTAATACAACCAAAGTCTTACCATGCAATTTCTTTTCGGTGCATAAAGAGGCATAACTCGGCTCCTGTGAACCTTGACTATTACACAAAATAAATTCCATAAAATTTCAAATACTTTCCCCTGACGAGTAACCGAGACGAGCCGCCAATGGAAAATAATTACTTATCTTGATTTGAAATGACCAAGGCGGCATTCATCGAGTAATTTCGTCCAATTGAATACTCGGAAGCCGTGTATTCATAAAAATGTAATTATAACTGAAAAAATGATTCACAATGGGATAACGTCGAATAGCTGAGATAATAATACCTGATCATCACAGTTGCTGTTGAGTAATTATAACCTGTACAATAAAAACGAGCTATCTTGTAATCATCGTAGGAATATATGGAATTTCACAGGAATCACGTTCAAGAAACATCTTGTATTTATGTTCCAGAATATTTGCAAAGTATGTTTCCTTATTCAGATATTTTACGTAGCCTGGTGGATTTACGTTGGTAGTTTGCTCGATTCACTCAGTCGACCGCTGTGTAAACCGGTGGTTCGAACCGCAAGGCCGGACGATCGATTTTCACTTCCTATCGTCCAACCCGTGTTAGGAGTCACACTTCAAAAGGTAAGAGCTCCTTAGTCCTTCGCTCGCACAAGTTTAGATTTTTGAGAGTTGTCGTTCGTAGAGGAGCTATCGGAAAAACAGATTTCAACAGAACAGAAAGATTTCACAAAACGTTCCTTCTGTGAATTCACAATTCGAGTTGTAATAAACATATTCAAAAACACTTTGTCAGATTTTCACTAAACGATTTTACAAAAACGCAACACGTATTTCGCCATACAATTGCTTCTTCGGGTCTGTCTTAACTACTTCTACTAATTCATTGCTTAATATATCTTATTTTACAATTTGAAGTATCTGCATTTCAAATAACTGATTTTTACCTATGTTTGTACTGAACTAAATTACCTGAGCTTTATGTCCCAGTTTCCACATTTGAAAAAATATTCAGTAACTGAATTCAATTCTAATTGATCATTCAGTGAATTAACAGAATTCCTGCTTTTATTGATTTTTAAACATTCTAGAAAATTGAGTTTCAAACCCTTCTCTTCTGAATGTAACACATCGTATTCATGATTGATTGAGCTCATGTCCTTCTGTTAAATGTGGTTTGCAAATGTAGAATTGGTGTTTCTATTTACAAAACTACTTGTATACTCTTTAACTCTTTCGGAAAATGTTCTCCCTGTTTGGCCAATATACAGTTTTGGGCAAGAGTCACAAGTCAGGTCTTGTTCGACTATCGACTATCTCAAGCAATTCGATAACTTTCCTACCGGTAGAACCTTCGCCAATCACGACCAGGCAAAAAGGGCATTCGTCAGCTTCATCGAATCTCGAGCATACAATTTTTATGTTGACGAAATCGATGTGCAGAAGTACACTGATTCAAGTGGCATTCACTTGGATTGTACTGAACAAGTATTTATTGAGATATCACAGTTTAAAACGGACAAATCTTTTGAAACAACCCAATATTTCAAAAGCTGATCTCCATTTTCACAAGTACCAACAGTTTTGAGTCATTTTGGAGACGAAACAGGTCATAAATATTTTTTATTATTATCACTATGTGTAAGAGACATTCTATTTCCACGTTGTCAAATATAACTCTAAAGTTTCACCACTTAAATGCTCAAATATATAAGCCCCGCGTTAGTTAAGTATAATTGTTAATGGTAGATGAGATGATAAACATTAATTTTTAACCGGAACATTCCAAATCTACCAAACAAGCTTGAATAAATTAAATCGACCGGCAGAGTTATGTTTAAGTTAACTGTAAATTGATGTACCCAATAATACGTCAAGTCGATCTACCTGAAAATAAACAACTTTTAATTGTGTATGATTATAATGTCTTGAGACTTACAGGTATTTTATGTTTCCGTTATTGTTCATGTTAATGCTATTAGCTGGGTGTCGGTCGATTCTTGAGTTAATTAGAATATTGTCAGTTGAAGGTCGCTCTGGCATGTGATAATCCATTGCTATTAATGAAAAAAGAAAGTTATTCAATCAAGGAGCATTTAAAAGTTTCTGAAAATCTATACCGTGACTGTTTCAGTAAATCGTAAAACAACGTCTGTTTAATGTCAACAGAAAAATTGACATTTAATAACTGTATGGTGTGAAATTTACCTTGTTTTCAATATTTGAAATCGTTCAAACAGTGTTCGACATAACCCGAAACAATTATTAATCTGACACTGACACCAATGAAAATAATTTCGTTTTGAGTTCATCTGTTTTTTTTTGTAGCTTTTCATTCGTGTACGTTTTACAGTAATCAACCATTCGAATTTATGAAACAATACCAAAACTGATGAAAAACTCACAACAATAACTTGGTAATCAATATTACCAATACAAGTATTTCTCAATTTGAAGAATCTTTCGAAACCTCACCATGATTTCACATACAATTATTTCTATTATTCGGATATGAGTAATACAATTGCAATTTTGATTCTAACAATGAATTGTTCGATTTATAGTCTCTTGTGAGTTTTCTGTCTTGTCAAGCTTGGTACCCAGTAACGGAAATATATAATAGACGCTCATTCTGGCGCTTATTATGAATCATGGCTAATCCCAATAACGTTTTTTTCAAGGACAAAATAAAAGCACTACAGAAAAATCCTTCAAGTGCTCTAAGAGCGGTGCCTGTGCGAAAGTAGCGATTCACGTTGGATTTGATTCGCTGGAGATTGAATTTCTTTGTATTAAAATGTAATTCGGAACAATCATAAAATATAAAACAATTCAAAGAACTGAGCTTATAAAAAAAAGGAAAGAAAAAAATATCACATCAAAGGTGCTGCTTCGTTCCCTCCTGTTCATAAAAGAGGACATATGCCTCATCGCTCACAAGTGAATTTGGCGAAATTGGGATCACGTGT
>WOGP01007831.1:0-11537 GCA_015342065.1 Leptinotarsa undecemlineata
GCCTGGGAGTGACTATATAGTTTGAACGCCTGAACATGGCCCTCACCTTGAAAGGACTGGCTTTTAATGTCCTCTATTGGAAGTGGACATATTCTTCTGAAGGATCTGTTCACCATTCCAGTTGAAGTCCGAATGGTTGATACCATCCTTGCCTGGATGCACTGCCTCGATTCTTCCAAGCTTCCATACCATGGGTATGGGGATAGTTTCCGTCTCTAATTGTTGTTGAGACGTTTTTCATTTGAGCCTTTGCTGAACATCGGAAATAATATCTTTGCTCCATCTTTCCCAAAAATGCTGAGTGATTTGCTGCATCCTTTCATATGATGACAATTTGTTTTGTGGAACGGTTCTCAAATCTGCATCTGGTACCCTAATGAGTGATCTTTCGACTAAGAATTGTGCCAGAGTAAGAGGTTAAGGATCTGATAGATGAGTGGAAAATGCTGTGAGTGGATGATAATTTACTATTGCCTCGATTTGTGTCAATGAAAAATAATGCTCTTCAAAAGTAAGGTTAGTGTTTCCCATGACTCATTCTATATGATACACTCCAAACTGCGGAGTGTATGGCAGAATAAATTTCCATTCAGTACCTTCGATTGAGAATGATTCCGTTAATTGAAGTTCGTTAGATTAAATAAACTCAACCAACTTGGATAGTTCAGAACTGGCAGAGACGAAATCCTTTCCGCGATCAGAAAATAGTATCTTTTATTCACGTAATATCTTAGTGAAATTGTTCATCTTGCTCTCCACTCACATTTCTTAAGCTTTCTGGAAAGTAGTCCAGGTGAGAATGAACAAAATGTACTTTTGAACTCATTAGGCAACCTAAAGCTTGAAATGCTTTCAACAATCTTTTGACGACTTGTTTGTAGTTAGGTCCGTCTTTTTTGCCTGAAATTTCTTTTGGACCTCTTCAAAGGC
Organism: Leptinotarsa undecemlineata; assembly: GCA_015342065.1. Taxonomy (NCBI): domain Eukaryota; kingdom Metazoa; phylum Arthropoda; class Insecta; order Coleoptera; family Chrysomelidae; genus Leptinotarsa; species Leptinotarsa undecemlineata. Next base: position 931 of record WOGP01007831.1, read on the forward strand.
AATCCACCTTTCTCTTTGAGAATCCGTCATAGTTGTGATGCATTATGGATCAGTCATAAGCATAAGTCCAATATGTAATGGTTCAACAAAAACACATTCCTGCAACTTTTCTCCTGAAATGCCTGGAAATTTCGTTATTAGGTATCTGAAGCCATTTCCATCTCTAGGAATTTCAGCCTTATGTGGAGCAGTGGTAGAAGAACTTCATGAGGAGGCACCAAAGTTTCATGCAAGACGTTCTTTTCGCCAATGTCAGTTTTCCTCGGAGGCCAACACTTCTTGGTGCAGTGATTTACTCGTTCTCTACTATTGCACAGGCACAAAAAACAATGGAATTGGGTAAACCCTGATTGTTGTTCAAGGAACACACCTTAGATTTCCAAATCACTGCCTATCAGCCAACCGTCGTTTTCATATTTTAATTTGCAAATAATCAGTTACAGGTTCTTGTAGGTTTCCTTGAGGTGTATGGAATGACTGACAAGAATGGAGGCATGGAAACCGCTATTGTGGAGCAGCACTGCTTTTAGATTTCTTTTTAAAGCATCCATGAAAATACTCCACTCTGCTGGGCCATATGTCATGCACCCATCAAACCTTAAATATTGGGACATTGAACCAACTCTTGGGCATAGTAGGGCACAGGGCCAGGGCGTTCTTTATTGAGAAAGTGATCTTTCTCAAGAGGAAGTTCAATCTTCCTTTTGGAGTTGATCACTTGGTGATCGAAGCACGTGTCGAGGTATTGAAAATAATGGTGTACTGTTGATATTCATGATAAACTGATCTGTAACCATTTTAACATTACAATGATAAGCAATGTCATAAAACATTAACTTGTATTTGATTCAGAACTAGAAAGTGAAAAATTCACATTAAAAGTTTGGAATGAGAACCAATAACTTGTGTACAATGGTATGAACCATGGTATGAAAAATACCAGGTGTTAGCGGCATATGACACTTGGTAACTTTTTTCCGTGAATCATCTACAATTCTCTGCGTCTCGTATACTTCTAATTATAACCATTCACATAGAAAAAGTCCAACAGAGTATCAGAAAATCTTGGTGACCATTCTGTGGAAACTTTTCAAATTCGTCAACCCAGAAAATTATAATTGAGGAACTGTCGTGATAGAGGATCAAACTGGATGACTTTGTTATCTTTGGCAAAATTTGATCATACACCAAACTGAAATATATCTCACTATTTAGGTTTTGCTTGCAAATAGATTGGTTCAAAAATTTTCGCACAAATATTCAGTTTTTGGAAACATTGGATGTCTTTCATTCGGGATATCGATCAAATCGAATTCATCAGAAACATACTGTCAAATAAGCACAGCGATAGACTGAGGCATTCGTAGCAGAGGGAAGAAATCAATAAAATAACTGCGACTTTTGACACTGCGTAAGAATGAATGTGAGTGAAGTATATTGGAAATTACTCATAATTCCATATGAGAATTCAACATATGATTTCAAATTTGAAATCAGCATAGCAAAGAACGAAACACGTTCAAACTCTGCATCATTTCTAAAGTCCCTGTTAATGTCGCCTGTTAATAAGCTCCATAAATATAATGGCTTTCGATAATGATAAGAAAACTCCAAACAAAATCCTAAAAAACTCCTCGTCGCTACTAATCAGTCATCCATTATACTACGAGGAATATTCGGGGATCGCTTTAGATCCCCTTTGTGCAAATATATCTGCTCTCAGCAAACTTTGAAATGAGTCACTTTTCGAAACAAACTTCCACTGATAATAAAAGAGAATTTAAAATTCGGCGACAAAAGCTTCGACGGCTGGATCTCTAAAGATTATGTTGATATATAAAATATGTTGAATGAGCAATGGAGAGCAAGCACCGCTAATGAGAAGGATAGAGTGACTTTCGATTCCGATTTACAGGATGTCTTACAGTTACCCACAAAACAAGTTGGATTATTTTGACTCTCTCTCTCTCTCTTGTCTCTGACAAGAGAACATTTATCAGTCTGTGGATCATACTGTTGAATGCTACTACTTTTTGCTAATAACGGTGGCTGGACCAATCATGAATGATGATATCTATATGTGTTGGTTGAGGATAAATAAAAAAATTTTGTTTGTTGTTACATTTTTTCATTGTCATCAGGTCCAAACAATTTATAGAGTCATCCTTTTTCATCTCCATGGTTATTGTGATAGAAGGGTGGAGATAAATATTGCAATTCAAGAACTAAGTGAACTGTCTGGTCGTTCCTGTGAAACAAACCAGGATATCATCCACATATCTATACCACTACACGAAATTTCTTTCCAGTGGTTACTGTGTATTTTTCTCTTCAAATTGTCCATGAAAATTTCTGCCAGAATGGGAATAAGTGGGTTTTCCATCATGAGACCTTGGCAGGAGGACGAAAATTTCATTGAATTTGAAGTAATTCTGTGACAGATAAACCATAAGCATTTTTGATATTTCTTTTGTCACTACCGAACTGATATTAATTTTGTCCAATAGATTCTATACAAGAGTAATCGTTTCATTCGAAGGAATTCTTTACATCGAATGAAATTAATTTGGCATTATACGGGAGTGAAATATCCTGAATTTCATTGATCAAATGGTATGAATTCTTCGAACTGAGTTTTGTCTTGAAATTGGTGTGGTTTTGAATAATTGCACGAGTTTTTCGTATCTTTAATTGAAGGAGCTCTGACAAAACTCGCAATTACTCTGGTAACTTTTAACTATGGGATTGGAACCTTTGGTGTGAAAGTTGAATAACTTCTTTGATCAGTTACCCAAACACCAAACTAATATTTTTGCACTCGACGCGCGTTTCGCCAACAAAGTTATTTAACTGATTCCTGCCTGTTAGATAACTGTAAATCCAGTTATATGACAATCCCCTAAAACCATAGCACTGAAGTTGAAATAATAGTGATTATAACAGGAATCATCTTGTTGAATACCATGCGACAGAACAAAGATTTTAATGTCGGATCACTTAATGAATACAAGGATTTATTATACCAAATGACAAAATTATTTTCTTCATTGTTTTTCTCATCACGTGCATACCTACTGTCGTTTATAAGGGACACATTTTTTTCCAATAATCAAAATTGATAAAATCTTCTGAAGCATCTATATACCAAATTGTAGGTTCCTAAGTCTCACCAGTACGGAAAAACAGAGATGAATGAGTGAGTGTTATATGAGTGACTTTCGTATTTACAAGTATAGATTCATTAGTGGAAATCATCATGAGTTATAAACTACTGCATGACTAGTACTAGTATAGGCTGAGTTAGTTTTTAGACAAACTTGTGAATGAAATAGGGGTAAAGAAGACTATTATAAATGCAATGTATAGAAAAAGTGTTTTTGTTGAAATAATTCTAAATCATATTTCTAACTATGTATGTTCAAAATGGTTGGGTTGCTAGAAATAATAAAAATCTGACAATTTACCGCATACTATAGTAAGTTTCAAGCGATTTCAGCAGATTAAGTATTTGAACACTTCGGAAGAGCCTCGAAAGGAAATTAATTAAAAATTACACTTGTGCTAAGTCAGTGTTTCGATCAAATTAGAAAAGTTTTTTCGCCCCGTGGGAAATCCATTCCACAGTTTTAATTGATTACCACAGTTCACTTTTCATTTTCATTCACTTCTTCAGGATGAGGTTTATTTACAACACCGAAAAAGAAAAGTTTCCTTCATCTCGTTCCAAATTAGGGCTTCAACGGGACCATTACTATACACTATTTATACCAACAACTTTTCCCTTCATCTGACAAGGTGAAAATACCATTTTCATGCAGATGACAAACATCTATATCTTATATTTGTTGCACTCTCATTTGACATATAACAGGAGGCAAGGAGTATGATGACAATAAGAGTGGGAGGAGATAAGATTAAAGTTGTTGATTACTGTAAGAATCTTGGACTGATTATATATGGAAAATGAGTTAGGATTTAAACACCCAAAAAATTACATGAATTCTCAGCCAAAGGCATTTTCTGAACAACAAATTAAAAATCCAGTGGTGTGAAACGTAGTATATGGACCATGTATCAAAAGTTCTAATATAAGAATAATACAATCATGCGGCATGTGTCTTTTTCACAAAATTTTTAAAAATGAGATCCCTCTATATTTATTTCAAAAAGTTCAGAACCAATGTGCATCATTTGAACTTGCGACGGAGGAACATGCCAACTATACCCAAGCATGAAAAGGTATTTAAACTATCTTTTTGCTATAATATTGTGGTATTGATCGATGTCCTGGATGTACCCAACTTTTCGTTGTCTTATGATGCATTTAAATTCTGGTATAAACGATTCCTAATCAGTCAATAATAGTTTGTTGCCTGTACCATTTGATTATGGTTACGAAATGTCACTTATTAACCATACGAGAAGAAAAAAATTATTGTTTGTAGTTCAAAACTATATTGGCTTTTCAAGGAAACTGTGAAAGAGTTGACAAAGTCTAATGGTTCTTCTTTTGTTTACCTATATTGAATGTCATTGTATTGTACTACATATTGGTAGATATTTCATTTATAGTCCAAGAGAAGATTTTCTGATCAATCAGAGTGAATCAGAAGAGCTGCTCGCTTTCCTTTGTAGTGTGAGAAGCAAAAAGTTAGCAAACCTACTTTATTGAAGTTCATAATACCCAAAATTTCTAACAAGGTGGGGCAAATGGCTCTAAAATTGTTAAAATACTTCTACAATGATAAACACTCAAATGAATACAGAGAAAGGAATTCTTTGAAAGTTCATGTAATAATATTCCACCCAGTACCCCCTGTTCGAGCTGGCAATTTCAGTGGAAGGAATTAGTGGTTATGTAGAGCAAGTTGGCAACTTTCTGGATAATCTTCGGATAAAAGGGGCGCACTTCGACCTTAAATTATCAGCAATTAAGTAAATTCAGTCAGTGAAATATTAGCGAACCGAATTTTCACTGAACAGAGAACATTTTAAAGTGTATTAATTTCCGGGAGTGCCTAAGAACAGCAATTACCGAAACGAAGAACGTAGACAATAACTACGCTTGCCGACGATGATCAAAGTCGAGCTGCTTTTCAATTATCTCGTTAGATTCGTCCCGTTTCACTGGAGTCAGACCCGGAATGAAAGGAGGGTATCTATGTGATGAGGAACAATACACAACTGGTATACAGGGAAAATACCGAAGTTTCGTTTTACATTTGTAATGATCGTTTCCATGTAGTACGGTCAACAAGAGCAGATCTAGTGATTTTAGTTTGCGAAAGAATTCATAGATAAGAGTTGACTGATAAATTTGTTTTCTGTAATATGATTTACTAGTTTCAATATCATGGTAGGCGGGTTCAAGTGAGCGGATCTATTTGCCCCTCTACTGAAACACACGAATGGTTTACTGTTACCTAAACCTATCAGACACGAATAAATCAATATAGTTGGTGAGTTATTCTTTATGACAGATTATGAAAAACTGATCCAGCGGTAGAATATTTACAGACTATGCAATCTGCTAACAGAGCTCGGATTTCTTTGTAAACAATAAAACGGTCCAAAGTAGACAGATTTATTGGTCTGTCAATCTAGTGAGAACCAGATGGGTGATCAGTCCAACACATGTATGTGACTGGTAAAGTAGGTCTTCCGTGACATATTTAGGGAATTGGATAAAACCGATGATGATGATGAAGATGAAAATCCATACGAATACAATACGCATATAAACAGACAGCTCAAAAACCAAAGAAGGCTTAGGATGTGGAGTTTACTCCAGTTCACTAAGCCTAAGAATGGAGTGGAGAATGGGGAAAAATACCAGCCTGGTTCGAACAGAACTGGCAGGTATCTCAATCGCCACAGAAGAAATAACCAGGAAAAGAATTTCTAACAAGAACATAACAATCTGCACTGATATCAAACAAGCCCTATCAGCCTTGTTACCTCAGGTTACCAAGATAGATAGCTAAAGCTTCGAACCATAATAACTTTATTCTGAGGTGCGTTAAAGGGCAGGCCAGGACTATAGGTAATCGCATTGCTGACTCTTCAGTCAAGGAAGTCACTGGACTAAGAATTTTAGGAAACAGTGGCACCTACGGCATGATGACTTTCACAATTGCGCAACTAGCCTAACGTCACACACATGATCAATCAAAAGAGAAGAGATGGGATGCAATCTTGCTAGAATCACCCTGGACGACACTGAGAAGGTGGTACCAAAGAAATATCTGACGATTACCAGGAAAAATCTACGCTAAAGAGAAGGATTTCTGACTAGCCACTGTTAACTAAGGCAATACCTTTATAATATGAGTTCAGTGGACACACCTCTATGCAGAATATGTGAACAGGAAAATGAAACTATCAAGCACGTCCTATGCGAGTGTACAGAGTTATCGTCAATAAGAGAGTGTGTTCAGCAAGTCTTGGCCTACACCAGCCGATATGAAGGAGATGTCTCCCAGTGACCGGCCCACCTTCCAGGAATGGGCAGCATGGACGATGATCTAGTAGCACAACTCCTTGTGAGAATGTACAATGAGTCACATGTTTCCTTAGTGCTGTGAACCTATATTGACCCACCCTACTCCACAGATACAGATACAGAACAACTGTGACGCATCGCTGGATAGTACTTACTTCACCCAGCAACTAGAAGATGTCACGCTGATCCACTCAGTTATCCAGGCCAAAATGTGCAGTTCGGGATTTGTACAATGGACTTTCTTCTGTAATATTCGTAGCCATAATAGCATACTATAGATACCCCATTTGATTGGTCAATTTTGAGGTTGAGGAACGTTCAAGTTGCAAGGTTCTCTTCTTGGTGTCCGCAAAAACCTTTTTGTATCAGGGTTTCGTTTCGCCCCATGCAGATTTTGCTTCTGCAGACCATGAATCTGATGCCAAGCAGACTCCTGGAAAATCTCGTTCTCGAGGAAATCACCAGAAGGTCCCAGGCTGTGACACCCAGACACCTACATTTCTTAACAGCACCTAAATTTAGAAAAGTGTAAGTTCTTGATCAGATGTTACAGAAAATAAAGTAGTTCCACTTGGTGATAGATAGAATAGAGTACATATTAGCCAAATCAGACAATTGCAATTCTGAAATGTTTTTATATAGCCTGAATCGTCAGCTATCAAATTGGCGGCAGACATCCCATAGACATCAGGGAATACGTGTTCATACATTTTTGTAATACGTTACTTACCTACAAGTAAGGAACAAAAACACCTGTAAGTGAGAAAATTCGTGAGGACGTCTGCAAGGCCAGCAGCAAGCTGGGGGTTGAAAATAATCTGAGAATAGGGGATAACCCTTTAGTGAATAAAAGTTTCAATTTGGTGGAGACCACCTCTGTTCTAGTGGGTTTTCCAGTTGATCAGGTTTCGAAAAAATAAGGAACAGCTGTTAGTGCAATTGGGTGGACGCTGAGGAGAGCTCATTTTTGGACTATGTGGGGTGCATTGATTTGGGAGAGAAAGAAGAAAATTGTTAGGAAGAGTCCGGATTTGCAAGAAAATTGTAACTCCAGAAGAGTAGCAATATTTATTCTTCATTTTGAAGACATGGCGGTGAGATAACCGAACAGTAGACTTCAGTGTGTCAATTGATCTATTGTTTTTTCGAAAATAAATTAGATACTACCTAAGGCGAGTATAATAACAGTGAAGGCACTTTTAGAAATTTATGTTAGGTATAATTCAATATCAGTTGTGTATCAGCCAAAAAAGTAACTTTTCTCCAGCAAGCATTTAACATTTTTTTTCTTGCAGAAACGATGTGGAAGATGATTGTATTGAAATTTCATAGTATTTTCTTATTCACATTTATCTCTCCTAGATAGAGTTATCAGACTCATTTTGATTTATATCCAATTGATAGAAGGAGTATACGTGATGGGTCACTATAAAATTATTGTTCCTCTGAATTTAGGCCAGAGAGGCAATCAGTGACATTTCGTCCCTATTTCCCCTGTTTTACATGACACCGTCCCGCAAGAAATGTACATTAATTCAGTACATTAAGTCAACAACACTCGACCATAAAGAAAACAGAGCATTTAAGGGTTTCGACTTGCTACATAAATTCCATCTGGGAGAAAATTTCCATATTGATGAGTGAATTAATGGAATTTGAAGGAGTCTTATCTCGTAGAGGGTTATTACCCACTGTCAATATCAAGAGGCTGTCATTTTTGAGACTGGCTCATTTCCTTCTAAGAGCAGGGGTGCTGGAGCCACCGTTACTTGATCTGTGCTCTTTGACGACCAGTTCACCAAAAATATTGTTTCTTGAAATTGGGAGCGAGTTTGCTGTTCGACGGTTTTTAATATTTTCAACTGTTAGATATTCTCAGTCTTGACTGAATAAAATGAAAACTAGTCTGCTAGATCGTGATTGAATGGAACCTTATGTATTAAACGTTTCGTCTCATACTTCGGCAGACATCATCAGTGGTATATGCGTTAACAGCGCGAACGAAGGTCATATTTTGAAGTCTCAGCAACGACTGACAAATTGGAGATAGGGTTTGGAACATCCAGTTCTTTAAATAATTCTCCTACGAATGCATCATGTTGAATATTCCAATTTGATTAGTTAATTAAGTTTTATCAAGCATATTCAGGTAATTTTCCAACAAGATGAGGCTCCTACCCATTGCGTATTATCGTTGTGATAATAATTTCTCGAAGATAACTTTCGGGGAAGTGAGAAAACTAGAAGTGATGATGTGGAAAGTTGATCGATAAAAAAAGTGAGCACATCAGTAATATTGATGATACTTTCTATGGAATCAAATCAAATCAGTGAAAACGATGGGTATTTTACAGATCTGACCCCAGCGACTTATTTTTGTTCTCAAATCCCAGGAAAATGCTTCCTGGAAAAAAATAGCACCGATGAAAAGGTAGTCATCGAAACAGAGGCCAATTTCGAGGCTATAAAAATGATATCAAAAAATGGTATGATCGCCACTGTTACTCAGGAAAGCTATAGCTTATGCTGTAGACAAAAAGACCCCGACACTCTGTCGAGTTAGGCTCTCTTTCACCGTTAGGACCTTCAGACCTTCGACAGCGTCTGGCCCTGATGAAGTGCCTGTCATTGTACCTGAAAGAACTCGCACCAGTATTTTGCATACTTTTCAACCTGTCTCACAAGAAAGGGGTGTTTGCTTCTTGTTGGAAGATTGCTCGCGTTCAGCCTGTTTCAAAGAAGGCAAGAAAAATCTAACAAATAACTTTTCCAGTCGCTTTGCTATCAGTGATATCAAAAATCATGAAGAAATTCATAAACTACCATATCCTCGAATATTTGGCAGGCTTCAACATCTTGAGCAATCATCAATAAGGCTTTCTGAAACACAGATCAACAGGCGACCTTATATCATATGTCACCTATATTTGGAACGCAGTCGAGAAACAAGGAAAATCAAGAGTGGTTGTGCGATATTTCTGAGGCCTTTGACCATGCGTGGCATGCTAGCCAAACTTCGATGCTATGACTTGTCGAATCATTTTTGTATATTGCTCTTCAGCTTCCTGAAAGAACGTTCCCTGCAAGTGGTCTTCGATGGATATTTCTCGCATAGTTTCATCATCAACACTGGTGTTACCCAGGAACCCATATTGTCTCCAACCCTCTTTTTGTTATATATCAGAGACTTATTGAAAAAACCTACAATCCAATAAATTGCTTTGCTGACAACAGCACACTTGTCTCGTCATTCCATTAGGATTTAGGACATCGGCTAGGTACATTTCGACTTGGGGTGAAAGTAACTAGGTTCAATTCAATACCATAAAAACTCAGGATATAATAATGCTGGGTCAAACAATTCTGCTTTCTGCTTCGATAAGTATGTTGGGGGTTAAAACGGTTGGCACAATCATGTTGCTGAAATTGCGAAGGCTGCTTCTCGAAATCTGAGAACACTGTTACGAACCAGAAAATTGTATACACCTCAGCAAGTATTGATGTATCATAAGGCTCAGATCAGACCTTCTTTGGAGTGTTTTTCTTATGTATGGAGCTTCACTCCCAGACATACCCTGAAGCTGCCGGATTCCATCTAGAAAATAACCATCTACCTGATTGAAAAAGCGAACCTCACGTGCAATATTGATAGCCTGGAACATCGAAAAAAGTTGGAGATTTGTCTCCCATATTCAGATACTTTCACGGGAGGTGTTTGAGTAGAAATAGGCGAAGGACTGTGGCTACTCATCAAATGAAATCAAAATCAAATTTAATTGAATCCGTTTTCCTATTATTCAATGGATTGGACGTGTCTGGTGAGGTGTAAAACCCATACACTTACCACAAAAAAAAGTTACTCCTAAAGTACTAGTTTACAGGTTGAGAATCATTTACATTGACAAAATGGAGTATATACACATACATACATAGACATACTATATTACATCCGTTCGGACTTCCATTGTCTAATATAATATGAATTGATGCGAAATCCCTGAAAAAATAAAAAGATTAAACGTCTAACAACGCATTTAGTCAAGCTAGCGTAGAGATACGTAACATATGGAAACCGCTTATCAAGCGGGAAACGACCAACTCCCGC
>WOGP01007832.1:0-11537 GCA_015342065.1 Leptinotarsa undecemlineata
CGTGAGGTAAGTGATCATTGGGTCCGAGAATCATGTGCCCTGAGCAAGCGCAGTGAGCCAAGAATGACAGCCTTCTGCATCTGTGCGGCTAAGATGTATGCCTTAGTGCGGCAAGCCGGTATGATTTTGAGATTCGAGAGTAGAGAGGACATCATTCTACCAAGGACTCCAATTATCAGAACAAACTATTATTATTATTATTATAAATAGGTGTGACTACCGACAGCTCAAAGGCACAGGGAAATTCACCTGTTTCCAGAGATTTATTGATTATAATATATAATGGGTTTTTTTATATAGTCTGCTATGAGTTTTAATGTTTCTGCCTTTAAACCATCGATTCCCGGAGCATTTTTATTTTTCAGTTCAGATATAACATTTTTTATTTCCTGTTCATCCGTCGGATTCAAAAAAATAGTTTTCTCATGAATGTTTTTATGTTCTACATAATTTAAGGGCTTCTATTTATTTTGCTAAGTTTTTGCCGATATTAATGAAAAAACCATTGAAATCCTCTGCGATTTCAGAAGGTTCGTTTATCATCCTGCCGTTTTTGATCTTTAATGCTGTTTGTTTCTTCACTCTTCTGGATATTCAACATTTTATTTACAGTTTTTCATAGTTTCATTGAAACGTTTTGTTTATTACTTACCCTTTTCTTATAATAATCAATTTAGCTTTTTTTAATTTGTTTTTCTAGTTTCTTTTTAAACTTTGAAAATTTCCTCTTCAATGTTTCACTTTCCGGGTGTTATTTTTGTCACGATACAATTATTTTTTTTCGTTCACGGAATCATCCAAATGTTTTGTTATCCACTTATTTCTCTTTATATTTTTATGTATCCTAATAGTATATTTGGTGCAATTTCTAATACAGTTTTGTAGAGTAATTATGAATGCATCTGTCATAGAATTCAAATCCGGGCTACAAAATATTTCATCCCTATTTATCTGTTGAATTGTTTCTATGAATTTATTCTCCTGAATTTGCTCATGATATGAGATGATGAACATCTAGAGGTTTTGGTAATACTGTATCAAATCGCGTCTTGCTTTCATACGGTTTGTTTTTGATTATTTTACGTACAGTTGAGAAAAGAATTTCGGTCAAATCTGATGTTGATTGTAGTAGTTTGCTTCCATCGAAACCAAATTTGAGATTTAGATTCTTATATACATTGAAACATAATATCTGTGTTTCAGTTTTCAAATGTATCCGAATATATTATTCACTGGTATCTCTTTTACGCATTGTTCACCATCGCTATTGGAATCACTACACTGGAAAAGTCTGTGTTTTTATCACATTCCTTATTACTACTAGTACTTCTCCAAGGACGCCATTCTTTATACAGGGTGTTCCTTAAACACATGCTAATATTCAAGGAGGTAATTCTTAGACCCATTATAAGAAAAAAAACTCCCTATGGACGTATGTCAAATACAAAATACAAAGACAAACGCGAAGTGAATGTGTTATCCTCTAGTCATACGCCAGACGTAAAGTGTATTGGAAAAAACCGAGACACTGGTCGTCGGATATTCAAGCCCACATACATTGTAGATTACAAAACCTATATGGGAGCTGTTGACAAAACGGACAGGCTTCTTTCTTCAGTCGAGTGCGTCCGCAAAAGCAAAAAATGGAACAAAAAAGTGTATTTTCATCTATTGGATATGGCGGTTCTAAACAGTTACCAAATGTACAAAACCACTACTTACTCCTTATTATATATTTATTGAAACATTTTATTTAGATTTAGTGAGAGAAATCATTGAAAAATACCATATATAATGATATAGAGTATATCTTGCTTTCAAAAAAATTATTTTTTGAAAAATAAGGGACTTTTTGTAGCAAATAAAAGCTTCATTCCATAAAATATTGTTTTATTGAAATTTAGTTTTTTTTATCGAAAATAAATGCTTACTATCTTGAAATATTATGACATTTCAGGTTTTTTGCTTAATATAATTTTTATTCTTAACTATTAATTTTTAATTCTTCTCGTTTAGGTGTTTCAGAAATTTCAAATCATTTTATATATTAGACAATGAAAGTCCGAACTAGTAAAATTCAAGGCTCTATCGAGTAATTGGCATGTAGCTTTGTGTAAACAAGTTGTGGAAATCAACACGAAATGGCTATCAGCTTTTATTACGTATCATTACATATTCACTCTTACTCAATATTCATATACTTATATTTGTATCTGTTCAGCTGGGCTTGACATTGTTCTGTACATATACTCTGCTCTTTCCCAAACATAGTAGTTATGTTTCGTGAACGAGATATTCGTGGTTAAAAGGAATTTGCATTTCATTTCAGTATAAGAGTCCCGTTGATCATTTTTGTGTTTCTTCAAACAATAGAGGATTTTTGAATCCCTCAAAATGTGGCTTTCACCGGTGTTACTATTATTTAGAAACAAACATATGTCTGTTATGCAAACATATTTGCATAACAGGCATATGTCGATCAATTTATATCGCAACGACTTTGAAAACAGCAGACAAATTGAAACAAAAAGAAGTACATATTCGGATTTGCGCTCAAGTGACAACATGCATTTGAATAAAAAATATACATGAATCATTCAAACGAATGAACAAATGAGTTTCCAGCGCTAGCCTCCAAAGACGAGTTCAGCCATATTCCTATGAATTCCACCCATATTTTTATAGTCAGCACACACGAGTATTTCTGTAGGATTCAAACTTTCTGTGGGTAATCAAGCTGAGCGAGTTTCGTGTCCCCAGGCAAAACGCATTACACGAAGAATGCAAAGCCGCGAGTCGAGATTCTGCAGAACAAAGCTCCTTGAGGACGGACTGAGACTGAATGTCTATAAGTGGGCAACAAAATAATAAGGATATACATGATATAGTAGGATCCTACACGTAAAACCGGATTTGAAGGAAGAGGAATGAATTTCGATGAATAAGAGAGACAATATGCTTTCTGGAATGATATAAAATGAAAGCAGAAATAAAAATATTGAAATATTCACAACCTATCCAGTAGCTTATATTCATGGAAAATAATAGTTGGACTTGTTGGCATTTCGAAACATCGTAACTTTGGCTGGGATTTTACTATTTGGTTACTTCGAAAAAATCAAAAGGTTATATTCATCAAAATCCTACAAGCGTAAATTATGATTGATCTGATTCAAGTCTTTCAGTCCAACTGATACATTATTAAGAAACAACATATACTACTTTCCATTCATATATTTCCACGGGATAAGTATAGGTGTAACATGAAAGTATTTGATTCACCAATTACCCTCATTTTGTTATCTAGTAAAGGAGCATACTTGAAAAATATTGAATTTTTACCACAATACAAATTTCTGGTGAGATATATTCGTTTCACTTCTTGAGTCAATATTTTCATTTATGATTTGTTAAAAACTATATATTTCAGAACGAAATTGCAGTTCAATGAATAAGTGAGACATTTCAGAACATATCAGGTAGCAGAAACTTCTCAAGACTCACTTGCAATTGAAAATTATTGAAACACAACTGCAAAAATATGAATTCGCTAATTTATAAGTTGCTGTTGTTCTATACAGGGTGTAACATAAGTACGTTGAAACATTCAAGTATTCCTGAGACAATTTTGAGAAAAAAGTCTATATGAACTTCTGGTCGAAAATGCTTCGTATCGAAGATAAAGGGTTTTGAAATTGAAATTTTTGTTCGTTTTTTAAAAATATCTTTAGCAAAAAATTACTTATTTGCACGAAATTTGGTACCCGGGTTTTTTTGACGTCGGATATTTTGTATTGATTTTCATCTATGTAACATGTAACATTATTTATTTCAAATTGATCCTAATTTTTTGACAGTGAAATTTTAGTACTTTCCATGGAAAAACCCTATTTCCCACGTATTTTCCAAGTGAAAAAGTACACTTCCTCAACAACGCTGTAGGTGATCGTTTTCGAGATATTTACAATTTTCTATATCAATTATGCATGGATTACTTAGCTCATAGTGTGCTAAGTGAAGTTGCTGAGAACATTACAAAAACTAAGTACCTATGTGGTAAATCCCGTCAAAATAAACGGCTTTATTTTTTAAATGTTTATCGGAAAATCATTCATTTTCGAGATACATATTGTTGAAATGTTTAGAAATATGATTGGTTTTTGTCATGTCAATCGAAAACGAACGATTTTTTGATGACACTTTGGAGGAGAGAGTTTTTTTTTTGACGAGATCCACCATATACTTAGTTTTTGTAATGTTCTCAGTGAATTCATTTAGTAGCTAATTTGCATTCATATAAAAAAATTTTAAATATCGCTGAAACAATCACCTGCATAGCGTTGTTGAGAAAGTGTACATTTTTCACGAGGAAAAGGTGTGAGAATTAGGTTTTTTCATGGAAAGTACCCAATGTTCACTGTCAAAAAGTTGGAGAAATTTTAAATAATCAATGACAGAGTACGCAGCGTCCTCTAGACGTTACATAAAATTTAATAGAAAATCATGATTTTCCACGTCCAGACTACCAAATTTCATGCAAATAACATATTTTTTGCAAAAGTTATTTTTAAAAAACGAACAAAAAATGTAATTTCTTCGAAATGAAGCATTCCGGGACACACATTTATATAGACTTTTTTTAATTGTCTCATGAAAATGTCACTCAAATATTTTAATGTACTTATGTTGAACCCTGTATATAGTAATTTCAAAAATATCAAGAGTCATGAAAAAAGAATTTCGCGGTGTAGGTTTAGACTTTTTATCATTGAATAGACATATCACTACTAATATGAAAAAATTTTACTCACCTAAAACGGCCAGCCATCTCCACAAATCCCAATCAGCCAGATTCTGAACTAGCGTTGAACTGACCTCTCGACCTCTTTCCACTGTTTCTGACAGGGCCCTCGTCAGGACGTCCAAGGCATGAGTTGATTTATACACTTCGGTGCGCTTCCTGCTTAAAACGGCTTTCATATCTGGAACAAACTCAACTGTTTTTATATTGTTCTGCTGGCTATGTTTTCTTATTCAATCCCACTTCAATGTGATGTATGTAGTAACGTTAGTGTATACTCCGGTGATTTATTTATTCCAGGTGCTGCATAATTTGTAACAAAATCTTCACACAAGAAAGTAAAATTTTTACAGAAACTGATATTCGTACGCGAAGTACTCTGTCTCAAATGGAAAAAATTGTGTAGATGAATTTCAAAATCATTGTTTGTTTATTATTTAATACATTCGATATATCTGAATAGTAGTTAAAAAATGTTGATTAGTCATATTCAAACGTCAATTCAGATGCAGAATTAGGAGAACCCAGCAAGTTGAAATAAATGAAATCTAAAGTGAAGCGAAAATATTGAAATTCGGTATGCCCCAAGGTTCAGTGTTGGGTCTAATATAATTTTTATTCTAATTATCTCTATTATTCAGAATCTGGAGGTGAAATTCATCATTTCGTTGATGATACAGTTATTAACATACATTGCAGAAACTTGAGATAATTTGAAACAAAAATAAGAACAGATTAACAAGTTCTGAGAATACAAAACTCATTTCAATTTTTTGATGAGATTTTTTGTCAAACTGAAAACCACTCAATATTTGTCTTAATGTGAAAATATAACTAGTTAACTATATCAAATATTTGGAAATAATAAAATTGATATATGATATAATTTGAAAAATTTGTTTGAATCATTCAAAAATGCTTTATTTTCCTAAATCACTTAAGGAATGTTACGATAGGGTGAGTCATAATAACAAAAATGGAAGATACCACAAAGACTTGTTATACAATGAAAGTGAAAAATTATCTCTGAATTTCAAAACGATTCTGAAATACAAGTTGTTCCACTTGTAAAAACCTGAACTAGTCATTGGTTTCGAACATCTTGTTCAATAACAATCCGGAATTTATTTTCTTCAATCGTTATGTTTTC
Organism: Leptinotarsa undecemlineata; assembly: GCA_015342065.1. Classification (NCBI taxonomy): domain Eukaryota; kingdom Metazoa; phylum Arthropoda; class Insecta; order Coleoptera; family Chrysomelidae; genus Leptinotarsa; species Leptinotarsa undecemlineata. Next base: position 5,952 of record WOGP01007832.1, read on the forward strand.
AATTTGCCAGCTTTGATTATTTGATTGTTCCACTTCTTCTGTTTCATCAGAAGTTTCTGAAATGAGTAGATATGTAGTTATTTTGATATCAGTTACATTTTTCAATAAAAAATTTTTCTATATAATTTATAGCTAGCTTGTACTGGTGGTATAATTTATGCATTCGCAAGTGCAGATTATCGGTCCTTGATTATCATGAACCGTGCAGTTATCTTTGTCAATTGCAATAGTAGATATTTTTTGAACTGTTTGTTTTTCTTGCCATTGGTATTTCTCTGTGCCATATCAGTATATGAAATTAGGGTCGATGATAAAATCGCCACGGACCCGTATTTGTTATTCATCAGAAGTCAACCGCCCTACCATCGTTTTTCCGGGCTTGCAACCTTGTTTCCAGTCCTTGAAAGTGAATAATGAGTATGTATATCTCAATGCTCTTCTTAAATATACAAGATTGCTGACATGATTGTCCATTAAGCACCAAGTTGTTCCAAAATGAAATAAAAATTGTTTCAGCTCATTGGAAACTTTTTGCAACCTGAAAATTTGCCAACAATCCACAAGGACGACGAAATCGTGGGAAATCATGAGAAAACGACAAGGTTATAGGTTGTTCAAAAAGTTTTGTCCGTTTCAATATAATGTGTTTTTGTAGCTCCATATCTCAATAAATATGTATTCTTTTTCTGATTGGTGCGGCCGTTACTTAATGAAGATCCATAGTATTTACAAAGGTCATTCCTACGTCCCAAATATGACCTGCAGTCCTTCTGATTCTGGTTCCCTTTCAGTGAAAGAGTTTCACGGAGCAAGAGCTAAATCGATCCTTCTACGAAACCCTTCATTATTTGGAAGGATCGATTGCATCTTGGGAAATAGTTCTGATGCGGATCTGTGGGACTTGTTCATCTTAACGAATTAGTAGACAGTTGTCCGGGTAACACTTGTTACATGAATAGCATTTTACAAGTGTTGTTCATGACGAAGAGCGAGATTTTAACGATGAACAAGAACGAAAAAGTTTCATACTTATTCACCAAACCCAAACACTTGTTCATGGAGCTACAGTTTCATAAGAGTATATCATCGTTTTTACCAACCGATTTCCTGGAGTCTTTGAAGTCTACTAGATAGGACAACAAGAGGATTGTTCCGAATTCTTGGGGTTCTTGTTGAATTCTCTTCGTGAGCAGCAAAATAGCAGAATCAATACCCCTAACAGCTCTGGATTGAATTATTCCGTACAGTCAACTTCTTCTTGTTTTTTGAGATCTTCTGCTGGAAAAATCCTCACTTGTTTACTTTGTAGCACATGTTCAAGAGGTAGCAAAATCATATGTGACATTCTGGAATTTCAACTAATGTTTTCTAATATGACAGATAACCAGTCTGTGTAGGGCTCATTGTTGAATCAATCATCTGAGAATGGAACTTTTACCGGGTGATGATCGACTGTCTTGTCAAATATGCGCCAAACTAACTGACTATTATAAAACAATAATCATAGCTGAGGCACCAGTCAATCTATTTTTTTTTGTTATCCAGTTATCTTACCCCTACGAACGATAACCCTCAGAAGTCGAAACTTGTTCGAGCTGAGGACTAACGAGGTCTTACCTTTTAACGTGTAATTCCTAACACGGGTTGGACGAGAGCAAGTGAAAATCGAGCGTTCAGCTTGGGGCTTGAACCATCAACTCACACATCGGCCGATTGGGTGAGTTAACAAAACACCCACGTCGAACCGCTCCGCCTGGCTACCGACGGACCAAATATAATAATAACACTGATGATCTTTAGACGTGACTAAACTTCTGATGGAAGAACCAAAATCTTACGAAGGTTCGAAATAGATGAACACTTCAATCTAGCAGACAACTATTATAAATTTTGGGAAAGTTTTTGGATTTCTACTACTCCATCTCGATACAAAAAAGATGAGGGAATCTTCCAAATAAAGGAAGGAATATCAATTTGAAAATAAGTTACTCTATACATGGAGGTGTAGATCCTCATGCAGTCATTTCTCACTGTGGTTCTGGCGTTGAAGCTGGTCATGACTACGCATTGGTCAAAAACGAAACAGACCGGTTTGAATTTGAAGATAGTCGTGCCACTGAATATTCTGGTGATATCTTGAATTTAATGTCTGGAGTTGAAGCTGGTCATGACTACGCATTGGCCAAAGACGAAACAGACCGGCTTAAGTTTGACGATAGTCGTGTCACTAAATATTCTGGTGATATCTTGAATTTGATATCTGGAGACATTTTACAATTCATTCTATGAAAGAGAGGAAATTGCCAGATTAAGTTCTCAAGATGATGTAGTGCTGTAGGTTTTCTGGGTTTTCCTGAAGCTGAAAAAGCAAATGAGCCATTAAAATCAATCAAGTCGCCTCGGAGCGCTAATCAATTTTTGTTTTCGTTTCATAATTTCATATTTTGTTTTACTTTTGTTTCCTGAAGTATAGGGAAATGTGAACATTTCATTAACAACATTTTACGATATGATCTTCACTAACTTTATTTTCAAAGTATATCACATGTTTTGCTATCACAGTAGCTTTTTCATAGTGATTAACATAACGTATGTGAAAACCCACCAAGGAATGACCATGGTTACTGTATGGTAGCCAGCGGTGGGTATGTTTCACTCTCACTTTCTGCAAGCGGGCCAAATCATCACAGCAGATTCCTATTGTGAGTAAGTGACCACAATGTATGGAAAACTGCGTTAGCAGCAGCCATCACAAGGCAACATACGAGGTCCAATCCTTCTCCATGACAACGCCCGTCTACACGTTTCACAAATCACCGCCCGAAAATTGAACGAATTGAGCGTCGAAGTTCTGCCGTACTCACCATACTCCCCAGACGCTTCGCCAATCTACTACTAGATTCTCAACACGATATCTTCCTCACCAATCAAGACCAGACACAAATGGCCTTCGTTGAATTCATCGAATCCCGAATCCCCAATTGTTATGTAGCTACAATTAATCAATTTGTGTTATGTTGGCGAAAGTGCTTTGATTCAGAAGACTCATCCCAGATAGCACAAATAAGTTTTATGGACGTTCCCGCTTTAGACATTCAGGAAATCCTAAAAACGTCCATTTTACGGACGTGGACATCTTATGGACGTGTTTGTAACGTCAATTGTTAATAAACAGGATATCTTTAGGACGTCCATAATAAGACATTCCAGTCCTTCAAATGAACATTTATAGGATGTATTTAGGACGTCCATTTGAGAACATTTCATGGACATTATCAGAAGCTCATGATCAGATTGCCTCGAGAAAATTAAAAAAAAAATGGAACATTTCAAAATATTTCATTAGAAACATCCATTGAAAATGATAACATAAAATGAATGCTTATATTAAAACTTTTTCGTAGTTTTCACGTCCTACCTTTACGTCGCCCTTTTTAGCCATGCCTGAATCGACAGTACCTTTTCCTGTCGTGATTTGGCCATGTTTGCCTTCTCAGCTGAACCAGAAAATAATTCAAATTGCTTATTCAAAATGAATGGTAGATGATCAATATGAAAATCCAATCTGTATTAAATTGTTATAGATATCTAATGTAGGCGGTGTCTAAATAATATACGAGTATACTCACTTATGATATGAGCTGCATTTTCCTTCACTTCTTCACTAGCTTCATCACATTGGGCTGTTTGTTTTCATGATGAAGTTGCGGACGACGGGATGAGTGTATAGGGAACAGATTGCGAAAGCCGTTTAGCATGAATATAATGTTTGTTTAAGTTTGATCTAGACATTATGAATTTACTAACCTTTCAGCTCTTTAGTATTCAGTAAGATGAAGTGCAAACGATAATAAGTCGACCACGATCGATAACACGAATGACAATGGACGTCACGCATCACAGAATCACAGATACGGAAGCAGCTGTTCACAACTATTAGATCATGTAGGCTACGCTACGCTATATTATTATTCCTCGCTAATCTAAAACTGAACTAATAGTTTTACTTCAGTCGGTTTCAGTCATTGATTATGGACAGTTCAGTAATCTGAACTGCATTACATACCTTTTTTTGTCGTTACTTTCAGAAAATGTCGACATTGAATAAATTAAAATACTTATCAAAAAAGCGATGCAACCTAAGTTGAAGAATTTAATAATCAAAATCGACCAGACTTCCGTACAGCAGACAGTAAATTGCAACAAGAAGCGTTCTGTGGTTGGTGACTCTGATGGAAGTTTAGAATTGTCATTTTAAACCCATGACTTCGTGTTTTATGTATCAATTTGGAAATTGAAAATCACGTAATATAATTTCTAAAACTCCATTCTCGAGATATCAATGTTTGAAATTATTCTTTGATATGACCTATATGACCTTAATACCTTCAAATGTTCTACTGCTTAATGGTGATTTATTAATGTTATAAAAATGTCTTGCTGAATGAGACGTTTTTGTGTAATAAACATATTTACAGGGCTCTTCATGATGAGCGTTAATTAGCCGTTTCTGACAAACTATTTAAAGGATCAACCTGAAAATTTCACAGTATGCATAAATCAATATAACCTACACGCTTGAAATATTTTAGACGAAGCAGCGTTCTCGCTTCTACTATAAAGTAGTCGCTTATTTGATTTTTCAAATAGAACACCCGTATATAATATCATATTATGATTCATTATCACTTTGTCAACAAATTCATGTACTATTTCCCTATACTTATCTATTACCGTTTAGAAGATGTAAATTAATTTCGATATTTTTTTTTTAACAAACATGAACTTTTATAAATGCTGATAATCTTGAACTCTCTTGAAATAAAACGATCAAATTTGAAATGGAGTGGAATGATACTATGAGGATCTTTACTTCGAGTCATATTTTCATTTGCCTCATACAGGGTCTTCAAAAAATGCAGATACTTTGAGCTCATGAAAAAATTAGCGGAACTCAATTTGTTCAAATAGAACACCCTGTATATTTCAATATTTTTGAGCTCTACATCCAATTTTAGATCAACTTTGTTCAGATAATACTATTTCTATTTTGAGAAACATCAAACGAAATCTGTTTTACAAAAATGAGTGATGAACTAGGAAACCATGTCAATTTCCGTTTGAAACAGTTTATCTCGAAAACGGTTCAAAATAGAAATAGTATTATTCAAACAAAGTTAATCTAAAATTGGATGTTGAACTCAAAAATAATGAAATATACAGGGTGTTCAATTTGAAAAAATTGAGTTTCACTAGTTTTTTCATGAGATCAAAGTATCTGCATTTTTTGAAGACCCTCTATAAGGCAAATGAAATTATTACTAGGAGTGAAGATCCTTATTGTATCTCTCCACTCCATTTCAAATTTTATCGTTTTAGTTCAAGAGAGTTCAAGATTATCAGCTTTTATAAAAGTTCATGTTTGGTAAAAAAAATATGGAAATTAATTTATATCTTCTAAACGGTAATAGATGGGTATAGGAAAAATATGAATTTGTTGACAAAGTGATAATGAATCATAATATTATATTATATATGGGGTGTTCTATTTGAAAAATCAAAGAAGCGGCTACTTTATAGTAGAAG
>WOGP01007834.1:0-11535 GCA_015342065.1 Leptinotarsa undecemlineata
ACCGTTTTTTTCTGAAATGTCACTAGTAACTAACCTAGAAATAGAAGAATGTCACCAGGAGAAGCATTCGTTTTTAAATTGAGTTTTTTATAAGAAAAATGTTGATTATTGAAGTGAAAAGTGTCAAAGAAGGAGGAATAAGGTGTAAAGGTTACCTAGTGAATAAATGCTTGTGTTTTTAAATAGTTTATTTTGTGAAAAAGAAGGCTGAAAAGTTGCCCTTTTCTGAACTTTGAAGGGCCGTAACTTTGTAAATAAGGGAGAGCGCCGCTTTTTTCTTTCGGATTCGTAATCTACGCATCAAAATACGTAAGTACAGTCAAACATTTTTTCAAAATCGCCGGGTGTCCTCAAAACGAAAATTTACCGGAAATAATTATTATTATTCATAATTATTTTAAATTTCTTTTATTACAGTTTCAGTCTACCGCTACTCGTTTACTAGAGTCTGTATACTAACCTGTCTATTAATTCACTTTTTTCTTTCAGTTACTTTTAAATTACGGCATGCAAGCCAACGTTTTAGTGATACATTGTTATCCTTTACAGTTGCAAATTTTAGTTTTGCTTCAGGAACATTTTCTTCTGTTACAAACATTATTTTTCAATTGTACTTTACCATATGTTTATATGAGGATTAGCGCTGCTAGTGAGTAATTTTTCGTACTTCAGGAAAAAGGTTCATCGAATATAAACTCCTCTCAATTGGATACATTTTATAGCGAACCTGCCACACTTCTGGTCTTTGTCACTTCTATCAGAAAGCAAAATAAATATTTCGCAATCGACATACTAGAATCTGCTGAACTTGCAGCTCGGTAGCTGAGCTTGAAACTCACTTATTTCCAAGCGTCGACTGTAGGCAAATTGTCACTTTTGCAGGGACCAGTGACTTTACCTGGGGGGTAGGCAGATCGAGAACGTGGCGTCAAGCCACAAAACTCTTACAGTATGTCACTAGCTGGAGAGTAGGCAGATTGAGACCTCGGAGGACTGTTACTTTCCTGAAAATGGCTTCAAAGTCGAAACGTCGGAAAACTAAAAAGTCCGGGTTGAACTGCTTCCAATACTTCAAAAGTGTTTCGGCTTCAACTTCCAAGAAAGTACCGAGTCCACTGAGGTCTCGGTCTGCCTAGTCTTCAGGTAGTTACACGCTGCAAGGGTTTTGTGACATGACGCCACGTTCTCGATCTGACTACTCCCCAGTCCGTTACCTGAGGAGCAGGGAAATTGGGACCACAGTGCTGATTGCTGAAGTTTGTATGTGGCGTCGTGAAGTAACTTGGTTTGTAATCTTTTCATTTTTTTAAATTTCTTTTAACTCTGGTCATTTTCATTTTTTATCTTGATTATGTTATTCCTTTCATATTATCATTTCACGTTTTATTGCTCATATATAATTGATATTTCAGCTTGTTTTTTCATAGATTTCGAATCATACTAGACAATGGAATTCCGAACTAGTATTAAAGTGAGATTGTATCTGATTGACGTCAATAAAAATAATGAAATGACTAATAGTTTATATTTCAAATTATTTTAAAATCATTACTTGATGGAATATTGTACACATCAAACTTGTTTATCCCTTGCAAACTGAGTTTCATGAGGATTTGACAAGATGGAGTTGCTGGAAAACAATTACATTGCTTTAAAATCCACATTATAAAACTGTCTAAAACCAACCCTTTTACTCTCAAGGGAACCACTAACCTCTTTTTTTATTTCAAGGTTTTCAAGTTGCTAATCGAATAATAAAATAGGTGGGACAAACAATCGGCAATACCCTGTAAAAAATAGATACCTTCCAATCCATGTGCATTCTCTGGGAACTCATGTTCATTATCTACAGTTGTTTTTGTAGTTAAGGACTTCATCAGAAATATCTCCACCATTTTTTTCAATACTTACCTTGAGAGATGTCGAAATTTGAAATGAATGAAAAATTAAAAATACCGCGTTCATAATATTTGAAATAGTAGTAGAATTAAACAACGAATAATAAATCCAGAAATATAAGAACAATAATTTGTTGAAAAAAAAAACTGAAAACTGACCTGAAATGGAAATTGATTGGATAAATGGGTTGAACAACATATAAAATATTGAAATACAAACAATATCAGTCAAAAGAAAAAGAAATAGTAGTTTCAAATCTGTTTTACTTATTATTTAACCCATATATCGATTGATTTACATTTCTGGTCACATTAATTTGTTTTCTTTGTAAATTAGCGTTCTTATATTTTCAAATTTTATACTCCTTGTTTTTCTCATTTTTTTTTTTATATCATTTACTTTTTTCAACTAATTCCTCTGAATAATGCAGTCTTGGTATTTTTAGCACTTGAAATATTCATATTTTCCTTAGATTTCATAATTGAAACCAATGAAAGCTGAACCTTGTTACATTTGTTTCTTAGAAAGGTTCTTATACTCAAGGATATAATAAACAGGTCTAATAATAACATTTTGATACGAATCAACTTGTACCAAGTTTCCCCTGAACTTTCAGAGGTGAAAACATTTTATCTGTGTCAATCTAGCATTTTTTGGATTTTACTGGCTTGCTTTGAAACAGGTGAAAAATATTTCTCCAGAACACTCTTATTGACATGCGTTTCACCAACCACATTGGCGTCATCAGAGATGGACTACACCAGAACTGTCTAAACAAACAGTACATTTTACCTTGTGACGTCAGTTTGAAATACGAACAGGAAAAATTGCCCAGTTGGACACCAGAGAAGGAAATACAGAATTTTGATTTGCTTCTGCTTGAAAAAAAATGTGAAAGAAACATGTCCTTGAAATATACTTTCCAATCCAGGTCCCATTAGAAACTTTCTGAAGTAGTTATGGAGAACATAAGTTTTTTTTTTCTTTCAAAATTATTGGAGTTGATGGTCCCATTTATAAATGGCATTTTGAATCACATTTATTGCTAACTAGCAATACACATATGTAATGCTATACATATAAACACGTGCAATCGTTGCTAATCATAAAGGGCGAAGCGCGGCCTTTGACGCGTTATTTATATTATAATTAGTGTACTTCATTTCTGAAGATGCCAAATTGGCTGGTGAAACGCGCTTCGAGGAGAGTGTTGCAATTCACACAACTGCTGTATCTTTATGGTGTATAGAAAGGTAAGATCATATTAATCCTTTAGAAGTTTCGATTTGTGCCTATTGACATTGGAACGGCAGCAGATTAGCGGAAAAACCAATTTTTGTTGCGAAGTTTGACAGTTTAATGGGTCTGATGGTGCTTCAAAATGATTACCCTAATAGAAATAAAGATTTCTGAAAGAACACGATATTTATTTGTAGTTTGCATCGTGAACCTAGCGATAAAAATGGAATAACAGATTTAAATTGTGTAGTAATAAAATATTCAACTCAATATAAAATATTTTTTTGATAGTTATAACTATACAATAAATTATGTAGATCAACAGATAGGCATTACGGGAGAGTGGGTTCAATTTCTGTTCTGATTGTTCGAAGTATGTGACAGAGAAAGTTGTCAAGAAATTTCGTGTATTACAAAAATTTTTGAAATAAAACAAACATGTATCAACTTTATTTCAGAAGGTGTCATTGCCAGGTAAAAAAATATCCCCTACGTGTACGAGTCCTTCATAATTTTATATTGGGTATGTGAAACCAATACACAGTTATAACACCTTTCAAAATCAACCCTCTGGATCCCAATAGTTTTCCTAAATCAAAACCCTGAAGCTTTCAATGAATATTTTTCACACTAAAATTTATATTTATTTCTCTATGCGAACCCCTTTCAAAATTATTGAGCGTACGCCTATGCTAAAATACTGGTCTAACAATGTTGCCTATTCACCAAGGAACAAAAAGTAAATGACGCCATAACAATGCTTTAAATCCTAGATAAAAAGGGGGATTGATCATTGAATGCCATAGGCGTGCGCTAAACTATTTTTTCGGGGATATAACAAAGTTATGGCAAAATATTTTTGGCTGTTGCTTTCATTGTAGTTTTTTCAATATAAGGTATTACTGTTGAAAACAAATTATAATAACATTTCATGATCATTTTTGCTGAATCAAATCAACTTAAAATTTGCTTTCTTTTTTTTTTAATAATTGAAGAAATTTATTCAGATATGGCACATGAAAAAGGAATATCATACAGTATACAATGCAAAAATATAAAGGAAATTGAAAAAAGTCACGAGATATTTTTCAATGAGTTGAACCAAAAAAATCTAGAAATATCAAGGAAATGTTTTTGTTTCACACATGACAATTACATTTTTTTCCTAACTTTCACCTAGCACAAGAAGAAAAACAAATGACAGTTTGAAGGAACCAAATCCAATCTTTCGAAGTTTTTCAAATATTTTTCCACATTAGTATTATAAGGATTCTACCCATATCTAACAACAAAAAACTCACTCTGAAAATTAGTTTCAGGCAAAAGAATATATTTTTCTTGAGAAGGTGAAAAGAATATTCATTCGGGGAATAATTCAAAAAAATATTAATTTGTCCAGACAAAAAATGATTTACTGCCATAAATAACTTTTTTTAATTATGATTGTTATACAAGCTGAGTGATTTGCAATGAAAAAATAATATATTCCAAATACATGAAGAGTTTTTCTAAAAGATAATCATTCTTTCAAAGGCATAGGCTTACGCAAACATTTCTGAAGGGACTATTCATCACTTTTTTTGAGGAAAGATTATAACGTTAAGTTTTGCAAAGAAATGAAAACTAATTAATGAACTGGTTTTGAGGAACCCGAATAACCTAAAATCCACTCGGAAACTTCAAACTCCCAACATACTTCAAGGATTCCAGCACTTAAAAATAATTGAATCACCGGAACAGAAATTGAACCTAAATTTCACCGCTCTCTATTAAAAAAAACACCATTCACAGAGACTGCACGAGTAGCATCACTTCGGGTTTGAGATAAGCCACACCACCAGCTGCTTTGAGGTCTTCCTCTACCGAAGGATCCCACTGGAACGTCAAAACTGCGGCGGGTACAAACCGCAGATCCGCAAGGGTGCTGTCTTTGTTGTTGTCTTCTAATTTGTGGCCCGTCGGAGCAGACAGAATGAAAGGAAGGCCTTCGTGCTCGAGGTTGTCTTTGACGAAGTCCAACACCTCGCAGAATTTTTCGTAGACGGAAAATGTTCCCTGGGAACAATGAGTTCATATATAACACATAGTGCATACGTGAATAGTCTTTCCTAATAATTTTTGAGCGGGACAAAATATCAATCTTCTATGAGCCAGACTTCAAGTTAAGAATGTCACATATAATTTTGTAGTTATATTCACCAATATGATATCCCAGCTTGTATGCAGAGTACCTTCATAACTTATTTTGAACACTTTCAAGCAAATCAATATCCGCATTATATGAAGGGCACCAAAATGTGGAGTTATATTTGTCTATTGATCTAACAATTGAGCAATATATGATTTTTAAGAGAGAGATAAGTCCACCGCATATCTAAAAGTGAAACCTAACATTTTTAGTACTCTAGAAGTGACATATGAATTACATTTTTGGATCAAGAGTGATTTCTAAATCTTCGATTGTATTTGTTTTTTCAGTTCTGATTATTTGATATGATATGGGATCTTTGATCCTGAAAAAAGTTAATTTATGACATTTGTATATATTTAATTGCAATAAGTTTATATCACACCAGCCTACAAAGTCAGATAAATCGTACTGTAATAATTCATGATTATTATTATTATTATTTAGATGAATCATGATTGACTGAACATCTTCAGATCATCAGCAAACAGAAAAATTCACTATAGAGAGTATAACATTATTTAAGTCATTTACGAATAGGTTGAAAAGTAGTGGTCCTAAATGAGAACCCTGCGGTACACAAGATGGATGTAGTGCAGATTCTCGTCACTTAGAACGAATATTAAAAAATAGAAGCTCCAAAAAAGATCCCTGCGGTACCCAAACTATTGTGGTAGTATCTACTGTTCTATTTCATGATATAAGAAGGTGAAGTCATGCCGATATGGATGAAAAAACTCGAGGAATCTGTGATAGAGCCTTTTTTGCCGCCCATCTTGCTTATACTAACTAATACAATAGGTTTAGTAAGTTAAAAGGAGTATTTGGTCAAAGAATTGAAGACAGATCTCACCTGTAGATATAAGCCATCAGGAAATCGAATTCGAATCAAACAAAACTTATATTTCCTAATCTCCCGGATCTCGTCCTTTTCTCGCATAGCCTTCGTCCTCAACTGCAGTTGTTTCTCCAACATTTCAGATCTTTAATCATTTTCCCAACATGAGAACATTAAACAGTAAATACATAAAAATGTAAGTTATTTCATGTAAACTTACTTACCTTTGCTGCCTCTCTCTCTTCAGTTCCTCCACAGATATAGCATAGAAATCTTGGGGTAATTCAAATCTTTGTGCAACCTGAGCTGGCGATAGAACTTGGATGTTTCTATCGATTTCAAGTTCGACCCTTTCCTCTGCTTTCAGGGTGTCTCTGAGGAACTATTGTTGAAATTATTCATCGTGAATTGGTGACTACATCGAGATTAATTAGAAAATAGAACATTAATGGATAAACACATTGCTTGAAGCATATTTCTCCACATAGTTTGTTGATATCTTCTCTCCAATAGACCAAATCAGATTAGGTTTTCAGTTGGTGCAAATGTATCTTTTCTGAGTTGGCTACCCTGTTTATTTCATTAGTGTCAGGTGTCAACAACTACCAATGACAACTGACACTACTGACAAATATACAGAATAGCCAACTCACAAACAATATTCTTATTGATATGGAGGCTAAAATGAATTCAATTCAAATATGAAATAAGACTCAAAAACAGATTATACAAATATCATCACACAGCTGCTGATTTTATACTGTCATCTGTAGAATAAACAGAATTACTTGCAACATAAAATTGCTAAGAATAGTATTAACATTACAACACCTTTTGAATTGTTTCAAGGTAAAATTTCATTAGATCACAGTACAATCAATCAATCAGTATAACCAATCTAATAAAAAATTCAAGAGAAATCAGATGGGGAAATATTTAAGCTTCTTCTCAAACTTTATATCTATTGTGCTGGATTAAAATCAAACCAAGGATTATAACTTCAATTAAAACTGCTCACAAAAAACACGCCTTTTGAAAGAAAACACAAAATACCTGTAACGTTTCGATTCCATCAACGTTTTCAATGGACCACACCCAGTAATCTTCCTCGGATCCATTATTTTCCAGCTTTTGTTGCCTAAAACCTGCAGCAAAAAGAAAATCTGTTGCTCCTAGTATAGGAAGTACTTTCTCATTGTACGTGGCATTTGAACATCGGATTTTATGGAATTTTGGCTCATCAGGATTTGCCATAATGTTATCCACGTATCTACACAGGACGTTCACACATTCGGTTACCTGCAGAATAGAAAATAATATAGATACAAACGTAAGAGCTGATTTTGTTGCTGAATGCTTACAAAAGGTTTACCTCACCTTGGATCTATTATAATTACAGGAATATATAATTAAGCAAGCAGTCATTCCTCGCTCTTCCTCCAGCGTATTGAATAAGAACTCTTTTATTTTGACCTTCCATTCATCCTTTGTCAAAACTTCGTCACTAATCAAGGGGCACCTGAAATATACACCTACAAATGAAAACGTGCAGTTTTTACAAAAATCCCTTTATAAATGATACCTTTCACCATCAGATGAGACGAAACTTCCAGCTCTGTTTCCTGAGGCCTTATAGGTGAGATGGCTTCCGGGTTACATTTATTCTCTGCCTCTAGTTCCCTACGAACTTTAGCTTGAATGGCAGCTAGAGAAGTGTTGAAAGCAGTATCTTTCCTCTGGGAAGAAACCCTCACCATTGCAGCTTCGGCGGCTTGTCTAGCTGCCTCGCTGGGTTCAACTTTAGAAGGGACGTAGGCGGGCTTTTTTTTTGTTGGGCCCACTACCACGGTGGTGGATGATTCGTTAAGTTTGTGCCCGGGACCAGCTGCTCTGAATTTGGCATCTGCTTTTTTCTTAGCGAAGAATTTTTTAATTTTCTCCGCCATTACTACTGCTAGGAAATTAAACTCTAGGGGAGTGCTCTTTGGGCAGTTTCAGCTTGGCTACGCTCGCTTTCAGTTCTTCAATTTCCCTCAGGGTAGCTGTCAAACGTATAAAAATGAGTAATAATGTCAACAGATTGTCAGCTATACTCACAAGTTTTCATAAACCTTTCACTAACCACTTTTCCATGTATTTTCCACAGGATAATAATCGATATTATGTTGAACAACAGCAGACCCGAGAAAATTGTCAATAATTTCCACTGGAATTCGTTGAAGTGGACGAGTTCAGGGATATTTTCCAATATGTTTTTTAAAGTGCCACTCTCTGTTTTGCGGATAGAAGTGACGGCGTTCGTTAAATAGGTTATAGCGGAGTTCCAATATAATTGGATTACATCCAGAATCGATGTATTTCCTAAATAATCTGAAAAAAATGAGCTCATTACTTACAAATCACTGACATTTTACAGAATCACATATGATTTTGACATTTTTGACAATTTATGTGCACAGAAATTGTATACTATTCTTTGGTTTGACATGTGACATGTGTTGAAATTTTATTCGAATTTTGAATAACCAACCCTAATCTTAATTTTTTTGTATCTCAAACTATTCATGACTCTCAAGATTGTTGACTGTCTAAAGTATATTCTCATAACCTAACGATAGAACAGTTTAAACTAAGCTTAGCGGTTCTGCCACATAGGGTAAAGTTTTTGCCTTCAGGTCACGGTACATATTCATTCAAGCTTTTTCAAAATTCCTTATTTTTCCTTAGATATTTGAAGAAGAAAGTCTTCGTCGCATAGATTGAGACGGTTCATTACAGTACTCTACATAGTACTCTGCCAACGTGGTCACTATTTCGGTCAGAACCCTAAAAAACTGAACTGTTGCAACCCTCCTTTTCGGCCATGTTGAACAGACTGTATTGATAAATACACCGTATATCGAGCCATTGGCTTGTTGGACGTGTTAAAGCATTTCAGTTCTGTTGTCAAATGCGTCGCCCTGATCACGAGGAAGTTCTGAATCAAAACTTCGCCTAACAAAACAGAAAACAATTTTTCGTATCAAATAGACCAAAAATACAGCCAACTTGTTGAATTCAAGGTCGAATCGTTTCAAAGGATTTGACAAAATGCTAGAGTTACAAATAATTAGCAAAAAACAATAAGTTTTGTGTTATTGATAGGAACGGAATACAGTTCCATGTTTTTACACTTGCATCCAAACGTAACTTTCGTAATGAAGTAAAGCTTTGTTGTGAAATTTTCTCTAACAGTCAGTTAGTATGTACACGCCTGAGGAAGTCATTGTATAGCGAAACACGTGTGTTGTTTTGGTGAACTGTTCCTAGAACATCTCACAGCAAATACGCAATGGATTTTCATCAGGTTTTGGTCATTTCCATCACAAACAAATTTAGTATTCGTTTCATTATGATTATGAGTACACTACCGGTCAGATATATGAAATCTTTAGAGTATCGTAAATAATTAGGTATTCAGTTCATATCTATATCGACCACGTAATATTTTCCATCCTTGACCGAGCATCAATAAATAATTCACCATTTCGAATAAAGGTTTTTAGATCTACCCTTTTCTATTAATCTGCATACTGTGAAGACGTATGTAACTATTATTACATTTATCGAAACAACTGAACACGTTTATAAAATATGTAAAAGCTCATTTCTATGATCACCAATTCCTTTTTTCTGGATGAATTTCCCATAAAATATTCTCTTTCTTATAAAATATAATTTCGCGAACCAACTCAAATTCAAAACCTCATTTGCTTCAAGTTATCCAAAAAGATACTATCATTTTAGATATGTTCAAGTCGGATATGAATAAAGCATTTTCTTTTACTGTTAGGATACTAAATTGGTGTAAGGTATACCACAATGATTTCCAAAACGGTCATACGACTCTTTTTTTGATAGTGAGTACGTTATTGAGGATGTTGTTTTTCGTATTTTGCTGCTTTTTGAGTTTTCTACATCTAATTATGACAAGGAAAGGTGAGTTAGAAAGAGTTGATGGTTTGAATTAAAAAAGGATATTTTTTTATGTATATTTATATTAATGTGGTTATTTACCGCAAACCGAAAGCTGCCTCTCAAAAATATACCCTTTTCAATTGAAAAGAAACATTGTTTCAATCCTTCATTCGACTTCACTCGAAAAAATAGAAAATTGTATATGTTCATATGGAGTTGTTTGCCTAAAATAAACATAAAAAACCTCATGGAATATCAGCATACCGTTAATAAGCAGTGCGCCAAAAACTATCCCCTCGTGCTCAGATTACATTTTTTCGATAGCCTTTCTATTCGTAGTTAAGTGAGTGATATTCCAAAAAATTGTAAGCCAGGAAGTTCAATGACAAAAACATGAAATTTTTCAATACAAACAAAAATGTAAATTATCTGGACAAGACTCAAAATAAAAATCTTCACTGAAATTATTTCAACACACTCCTGTCAACCAGATTATAATTTTGTTATTCTTATTTTCAGAAAGAGACGATTTAGATATTACCGAAGACATGTCATTAGTCGTAGCAGGAACTGGACTTGCTCTGATAAGTATTATATTTGTCTTCAGGAGCAACCACTGGGCTTTGCTACTGAGAAAAATTATCGCCTTATCCGAATACGAAATCACTACCGAGTTAAAGCAAACTGTCAGACGTTGCAACATACTCTCGAAACTCTGCACCGGTCTCTGCTTTCTTGGTACTTTCATCTACATCCTCAAAGCCTACTACGAGTCGTTCAACTGTCTCCAGAGAAATGAGGAAAAAGGACTGAATGAGATTTGCTTTGTTATGATGTCAGCATGGCTACCTTTTGAACTCAGTACTAAGCAAGAGGTGATATTATTTGTCTTACAAGCATTAGCCTCTTGCTTTGCAACAGTGCCTGGTAAGTTAGGAGATGTACCGGGAATTAATCAATGAAACGCAAATTACGTTTTATTTATCCACTTTGTTTGTATCGCCCGTTCAAAACGGTACCGTTTGAAATGATACGAACTAATTCGTGAGACGTAGAAATTTCAGCGACTATCTCTCTCAGACTGGAACAACGATTTCCAGTTATCATTTTCTTTACTTCTGCGATGTTGAGTCCAGTTGAAGATGTTGATAGCCGACTAAAGCGAGGCAAATCTTCTACCACATCCGATTCACCGTTAGTCTTATGCAACATTTTTCAGCGCTTCGGCACACGAAATTCCAGTTGCCACGCAAATGTTGGACAAATTTTTTTGTTCCATGTTTATCCATTGCACAAATCTCAAAACACGTTTGAGGTTATCTGTAAAGTGGGGAGGGCGAGTATAGGCTCACAGCACTTAGGCCACATATGACCCATTGTACATCCTCCCAAGGAGTCGTCCTCCTAGGTCATC
>WOGP01007835.1:0-11533 GCA_015342065.1 Leptinotarsa undecemlineata
AAGATGTTTGATCCTATCATATCAGGAAATTTATATAGGGCCACAATGACTTGTGATCGCTTCTTATTTCTATTGGATTATTTTCTTTTCTAGGATAAACAAACAAGAATTGTCAGGAGAAAAATCGACACATTTGCACCCATTCGTAACATCTGGAAAAAGTTCATTGCTATTTGTAGAACTTCATTCACTCCATCCAGTTATACAACTTTAGATGAACAACTCTCAGCATTTAGAGGAAGATTCGGGTTTCGCATGTTCATTTCAAATAAACCAGCCAAATATGGCATCAAACTAGTTTCGTATCGTATGCGATACGACATCGAAATATATGATTGATGCTGAACCATATCTTGGAAAAGGAGCAGAAACAAATGGTTTGCCGTTGAGTACATATTACATATAAAAATTGACAAAGACCATTCATGGAAGTAACAGAAATGTGACCACCTGAAATTCCACCAGAGTTGTTGGAAGTTCGTAGAAGGCAACCAGGAACATCGATTTTTTGTTTTGCCAAACAAAAAACTATGGTATCTTTTTTATCGAAGACAAAAAATAAAAAACTAGTAGTTTTACTATCGACCAGGCATACGAACAAGAGTTTTAACAATGTAACTAAGAAACCAGAAATAATACACTTTTGCAACCAGACTAAATTTGGCGTAAATACATTTGATCAGATGTGCTCCAACATGAATTGTGGTCGTAAAACTAGATGATCAATGTGTATATTTTATGGTATGATGAATATGGCAGCAATCAATTCGTATATCATCTATAATTCGAATAAAGCTTGACTTGAAGGACGAGTTGGTGAAGTCATGGTTACAGCTACGAATGAATACCCGCACTTTGCATCGTTCAATTCGCCAAGATTTATGCAAATTTCTTAATATTGATATGTTGCCTGAAAGTCCCATGCAGGTAGAAAAAAGCGTACACTTTGTGCTTTCTTTCTGTCGCGTCTTCATAGGATGACTACAAATTTTTGCAATCTACAACCAAGCAATCTGCGGAGAACATCGGGCTTCTTGTTGCCTTAATTGTGCAGAAAAATTATGAGTATCATGATTTAATATGGATTTCCTGTTCAATAAATAGTTGATTTTGTTTTTCAGATTTTGATAATGAAAAAAAAACAATTTTTTGGTTTATTTTTTATGGCAAATAAAAATTTCGTAAAATTTACGAATGTTTAGTGTTCTTGTGAGTTATATGTATGTTTAGTGTTCTAGGGTTAGGAATTAATCATGAAAAATTTTGGAACCGAAAGGCAATTTCTTCACCAAAAATTCGTGACGTTGCTATTCGTTATCTAACTTTATTTTCATCGACATATCTATGTTTTCGGCGCTTCTTTATTGAAGACAAGCACCGAAATCGGTTGGATGTCACTGCTGATATGCGTTTAAGTTTAAGTAACACTGAACCAAGGATTCAGAATTCAGTGAAGAATATGCAATTACAAAATCACAATAATTTATAATGCAATTTCTGTTACAGTTGCGGATTTGTACCTAATTATTAAAGGACATTAAATAATTTTATGCGTATTTTATCTGTACATGAATTAAAACAACCATTCCATTTATTTACTGTGCTGTACTATATTTATTTGTAGTTATTGTAAGGTACTTTATATTAACTAAAAACTAATTAACCAACTTGGTGGTCCGTGGCCTGACAGAAATTTTGTCAAATGGTCCCGCATGACTATAAGGTTGAGAACCACTGATCTAGACCGCCCTTTTGCAGATGTTTTGCTATCTGTCACAGCAAAATACATACCCAAAATACAAAGATACATACCCAAGCAATTTCTGGGTCCATCTCCGAATGGAATATAAACAAACCCAGCTTCATTGATATTTTTCTTTAGAAATCTATCTGGATCATATTTTTCAGGATCTGGAAAGTGGGTTCCATCCATATGCAATCCATATATAGGAATGTATACTGGTGTTCCTTTCTCAATTATTAAATTGGTATTTGGTACTTCATAATTTTCTTTGCAGATACGATCCAAAAATGGTATTATTGGATATTTTCTCAGAGTTTCTGCGGAAAGAATGCACTTAACTTAATAATTTTACATTAGCACCTAGACACCACCTTAATAAATAGTTATCATATTTAACATTTCATTTGGAAGTTTGCCAGATACATTCAATGCTTCAATATTTATGTAGAAAACACTCACCGTTGATACACATCCTCAAATACTTCATTTCTTGGATTGCTTCATATGTAACTTCGCCGTATTTTCCGATAATTTCAGCTATCTCCTTTCTGAGCTTATCTTGAATATCTTTATTGAGACATAGCTCATGAAGAGTGAAAGATATAGCGGCACTTGTGGTTTCAAATCCTGCTGCGAAAAACATTATGGCTTGACCATATGCTTCGTTCAGGGCTAAAAATGGTTATTATTATTTTTCACATTCAATTGAAAAGAGGGCACAACTGCTGTATACATTATTGAAGGTCATGCGGCAACGGATACAGTGTTCTGGTTGTCCTCGAGGTAGATACTACCTAAATGGTTTCTCTGAATTTATTTTATCAGTGACGGGCTTCGCTCATATTGTTTGGACTGGAAGACCTAATACGAGAGCAATTGAGGCAGGTATCCAGATTTCATTAATATTGATCTCTTTCGGTTGAAATAATTCCTCTTCCTTAATTTATATCGCTTCTCTATATAGTCTTAGATAGTAACTAATTTCACACAACGATTGTGTCATCAACGTAACGCAGTCAACAATATGGTTTCACGTTTGCTCGCTCTGAGGCACATTGTTTGAATTTTTCCATAAAAAAGGTTGCTACCACTGGACTTGAAAGTCTGACCATTGCGTTCTGATCCATTTGTGAATAGAAAGCACCATCCCACTGGAAATACGTAGATGATAAACAATGTTCAAATAGAGCTGTTTTGTCTGCCGAAACCATTGTATTCAAGGATACTATGTTGAAGCTCACTAGGATGTTTGCTGGACCTAACCTCATATCTTTCATCTTCTCGATAAAATGTCCTGAGTCTTTAACGAATGGCTCTATTTTTTAGTGAGCAGCAGCAAGTGTTGAACCAGCTCAAAAGTATTTGAACCTATTGTGGTTTTGAGCAGCGTTTTCGAATTATCAACAAAACCTGATGAATGGACAATATTATTCGTTCTTCACATAAACTACACCTTACGATTTCAACTTCACAAACTACAGTTTCAAGAAATAATCACATGTGTTGCTATCACACTAGCTTTTCGCTACGAAAAAGCTATTCGGATAACGAAACATATCGTGATATAGTTTTCAAAAATGAAGTTCGTGAAGATCAAATCGTAAACTGTATTTTATGAAATCATTCGTTCTTTTCAGAATATTGGTGGTTGGATCTCGAATGAGTTTTCAATACATTCCTGTATCTAGTGAGATGGTAATTTTCTTATTTTATTCTTCGGTGTTCCCTTGGTCAACAGGCAATACTAGTGTATCGTTGTCATTATTCAGATTCTTCAGCTAATCTCTTTCTCCCAGTGTTGTGTTCGCCTCAAGTGAGACTATTTTATTTGTATAAATGTTGTATTGTTTCGCATTTTCAGATGTTCCATAATGAACAGATTTCAAAGAAGTATGAGACATATGGTCTGAAGTTAATTATTTGAGTTGAAAACGACCCACCCTGAATAACTTTTGAAACAATGATTTGCAGGAAAAATAAAAAGACAGGTCAACAATTATACAGGAGGCCACATTCTGAAATATTCGTTATAGAGACAAATATGGAAGCAATAAATCAGAAAAAGAGGTTTTTCAATCAATTCTTGGATCAAAATCTGATGACTGGACAATGATAAGAAAAAAAAATTATATAGTGAATGTTCAAAAACATTTCCACCAATTTCCATACAATGGTACAAACGAGCTTCCATTGCCGCCCTCACATGGTTGAGAATCTCGAAGGTTATTTTTCTGCAATCTCTCTCAATTTTTTTTTTAATATTGTTGATCCTATCTCATACCTTTCAGACGTCAAATGACCCGATAGAAATAAATCTACAGGAGTGAGATCCGGAGACCTTGGTGGCCATTCTGCAGGACCTCTTCTACCAGTTCAGCGACCAGGAGAATGATCATCCTGAAAATATCGCACTGGAGCTGCACAATGGGGAGGAGCACCATCCTGCTGAAGAACTATTTCGTTTTCGAACAAATTTATATCCTCCTCAATTGCCCTATTGATGTACGATATCATTCGATTCTCTAACATATCTAAATATTTATCACTAGTCAAATTATCATCGATAAAACAAGGTTCTATGATGTGGTCACCTAAAATTCTTGCCCAAACATTCATTTTTGTGGTCATTGGGTATGAACTTGACGGTATAAATGAGGATTTGTATCACTCCAATATCGACAATTTTGCCGTTTCACCTCTCCATTCAAACTAAACGTAATTTCATCCGAAAAACAAATTTTATACAAGAAATTCTGATGCAATTTGATCCGTTCAGTGAGACTTTCAAAAAAATTGATACATCTGTCGAAATCATATTCATTCAATTCATGAACTAGTCTTATTTTATAATGGATGAAATTTGAACTTATGAATGATCCTGAAAAAATTTGTATGACTGATTCCTGATTTTCGAGATAACTTAGTAAGAGATTGCGAATTTTTCATCAGTCCAATGTGTCGTAAAACTGCAGTACACATATCTTTGACAACAACTGAACGGTTATGCTTTTTATTGTTAACAGATCCAGTTTCCATAAATTTGTTCAATAATTCCGAAACTCATTTGTGTCGTATATATCTTCCAGGATGATCATCATTGAACATACGGGCAGCAGCTCTGTTCATCATGGAACATCTGATAATGCGAAACAATTGATCCATTTAAAAAAATGGTGACATGCCTTGCCATAGGGAAAGTTAAATATAATGTGAATATAATAAAATGTGTTCCTCTGTATATTATTGTTGAGATGTTTTTTCATTTTTCCTGAAAATCATTGTTCTAAAAGTTATTCCGGGTTTCCCGTTTTCAACTCAAATAATTCGTAACTCCCGAACCATAAGCTTCAGACTATATGTTTTATACTTTGTTGAAATCTGCTCATCATGGAGCATCTGATAATGTGAAACAATATAGGATGATCCATTTAAAAAAATAGTGACATGCACTGGGGGTGCGATAGGGAAAGTAACATAAAATGTGAATATGTCAAAATGTGCCCCCCTGTATACTATTGTTGAGGTGTTTTATTATTTTTCCTGCAAATCATTATACCAGAAGTTACTCAGAGTGGCTCGTTTCAAATGAAATGCACTGTATATGAAACCTTCGTCTGAGTGAAAAATAGTTTACTAGTAACAACTCCATCTCGTGAACAAAGCCCCAAACGGGGAAGAAACATCCCATACATCAAAACTCAAACAGAAATCAAAAGTGAAAATCAAAAATCGAGGAGGGATGCATACCTATAAGGAAATAAATATTTCGAAATAAATTTCGAATTGTTCACGAGATGAAGTTGTTACTAGTTGACAATATTTCTCTCAGACGAAGGTTTCATATATGAAGCGGAATCCTGTTGAAATTTATCCGAGTCCCAGACACTTTGCTGTCTGGGTAAGATCTTTCCTATAATGACAAGAGGTATTCGAAATTTATTTCAAAAATTTTATTTTCTTATACATATGTATCTCTCCACGGTAGTTTTCACTTTTGATTTCTGTTAGAGTTTTGACATATGAGATGTTTCTTCCACGTTTGCGGCTTTGTTCACGAGATGGAGTTGTTACTAGTTAACAATCTTTCTCTCGGACGAATGTTTCATACACAGCCAAATAGAATAAATTCATTATTTCAGTTACACTTGAAATGTAAATATAATTTGACATTTTACAACGTAAAAATGCCACCCCAGTCTTCAATCCCATTTGAAATTTTGTACACATGTTCTTGGAGGTATTACAAGTAACAGGATATTTTTTAATGAAAACAGATATTTTTCATGTACGATTAAAAAATTGTTTGTCATAAAAATCTCAAGATCTAGTTACTTCAACGTCATCTAGCATTCCAGTAATGAAGTTCCAACCCTTTGTACCGTAATACCGTCGTACTGTATTATTCACAATCATGACAATATCCAAACAATATCCAAAATCTAAACCAATTGACTATAGTTTCAGCTGTTTGGAATGTTTCTATATTTATTATTATTTTCTTCTGTCACCCGCGAGCGGAGCCGCTGGTAAAATATAGTCTAACAAAAACTGTCTTCTAACATTCAACATATCAGGCTTGACCGACCTAATCGCAAGCGTTATTCGTTCTTTCAAGTCATTCAAATCTAAAGGTTTAGTTTTGTACACATTTCTCTTTACATATCCCTATAATGAGAAATCTAATGATGAAAGATCAGGTGATCACGCTGGCCATTCAATCGATCCTCGCCTCCCTATCCATCGATTGTGAAATGTTGTATCGAGGTATTGCCGGACATTAACTTGATAATGTGGTGGTACTTCATCTCGCTGAAACCATATTGTATTCACTGAAATTTGAGCCTTTCTAGATCAGGATATTAATTTGCTAAACTTTGAATGACATCATTTTGAAGTAGTGCCAAATAATTATCGCCATTCAAGTTACTCTGAATAAGAAAGGGACCAATGATATGGTTTCCTACAATTCTTGTCCAAACATTAACCTTTTGAGGGTATTGCACGTGTTCTTCTCTCATCCAGTTAGGATTTTCCGTTGACCAGTAGCAGCAATTTTGCCGATTAGAATTACCGTTAAATGACAAACTACACTCATCAGAAAACATAACGTCTTCTAATTGGAAGATAGTGTTATCCGACAAGTGCATCATTTGCTCACTAAAATAAGTTCTTCTATCTAAAATCGTCTTCCATGAGCTCCTTAGTATATATCATTTTATAGGGATGCATTTTATTTTCTTTTAATATGTTTACTATCGATGTATCAAAAATTAAATGTAGTGGATGCCTGTCTACTCAATGTATGCGGTTTTCCTCAAACTCAAGCATCACAGCATTGCATTGGCAGCTGCTTATTTTATCTGCCCCACATGACCAAGCTCGCGAAACTGCTTCTCAATTTTGCTTATTGTTCCTTGAGATATGGGCGATAAATTAGGAAATTTCTCATGAAATAGGCGAGTTACTTCCTGTTGTGGTCGAGTTTTATCTCCGCAACCTATCGTTTGTAAAATTGTTATTTTATGCATTTCTGTTGATTTAACAATTTGTCAGACTTGAAGTTAACGAACTATAAACTTAAATTAAAATACTGACAACGTATGTTGTAACATACAAGGCGTTTTAAACTAACCTTGCCAATTTTTTTATCTTAATTGTTGCAATGAACTTGAAAGCGATAACATTTTTGAATAGAGAATGGGGAGACTTTTCTAACGAAACCGTTTTGAAATCAATCGAGTCCCAGACACTTTGCTGTCTGGGTAGGATCTTTCCTTTACTGACGAGAGGTAATACCTCGAAACCGCGATCTACAGGTGATCTACTTGAATAATTTCAGCATGGTCCTGCTGCTGAATGAACAAAAAACATCTGCGGGACTAGCCTCTGTGAGGAATCTTGCATAAATGTATGTCGGATAAAATTCAATATCCAGCGTGGTATTAACCGGAGAAGTAGTTGTTTTCCAACAAACGTTCACCAGATCCTACTGTGTAGGTAGTTGGAAGAGGTTAATATTTCGAAATTCATTTCGAAATATTTATTTTCTTATACGTTTCCTAATATCTCTCCTCGATAGTTTTAACTTTAAATTTCAATCATTTGAAAAACGTTGAGAGTGCAAAGCTAATTTCAAATGGGTTAAACGGCTCAGAAAAAGGATGGCAAGGTCTGCTAATCAAAAAACTCTCCTGCCAATGTGAAAAGTGTTACAGAGAGTATCGAAAAAGTTCTAGAGAAACACAACGGGAAATCCATATGCAGGTCAATTGAAACCATCAGAGAAAGTTCAAGGATAAATAAACAATCCAGAGAGACTTTAGCAACATCGGGGGTTCAAAGAACCCCTTGTAGCTATGCATTGGTCGATATTGGAACCACGTAGAGAAGTGTACCTGGCAAACAAGAAAGAATTTGTCGCTTGTGGCATGTCGGTGAGTCAGCAGTAGCGAAACATGCACTTAGAAAAAATACGTATATTATCACTTTTGAAGAGAGCTTACTTAGTTCTCGATAGAACCCAGAGTTACTATCTCAGACTGTATAGGGGGCAATAGAAATTCAGAAGTATAGAAATAATTGCATTCGGATGAAAGAGGAAATCCATATCAATGAAATCTGATTACCTGCACTTAATTGCTCTCGTATCGTGTTGTTTAATTCAATAATAAAAACGAAAAGAAGCGCAACACGAAAGAAATAAAATCGAGAACCCAAAGCAACTCTTTGGTATCGAATTTAAGAATTACCAGAGTACTTCGTCCGTTGCATAATCGTCTTTGATAATGTCCATCATGGTTATAGGTATAAAAACCTGCAGACTACGGCCAACAAACTCGATAGATTTATAAACGTCGTTCATTGAAAAATTGCAGAAACTTATCAGTTTTTGTTACATAAACGGATTAGGCAAATTTAGTGAACATTTATCTTCATCACTATACCCAGTTTACATCAAAAGTATCAAGACAACAGTATTTGAGAAAAAACCAACGTTTCAGTTCGGGCTGCTAAATTTTTTTGATGTAATAACGATCGAGAGTTATTTGTCTTGATAGCGTTGAAAGAGAAATGGATGACGTTTTGAGCGAAGTATCACTTGACTCCTATATTAGAGTAGAAAAGTTAAAATGTGATCTAAAAATATTCTTCTCAAACTGAAAATCGATGAGTCCAAGCCAATTTTTTTGTAAACGTGAAGTATGAAAGATCGAAATATCAAATTTCTTCACTAGCTGATGCCCCCGACCTCATTGGCGCCAAAATCAAAGACCTCTGTGATGTTTCAAAGGTTTTTTCAGATTCTGCTAAAATAAAAAGTTCTCATGTGCTTGGTTATCTTTGATTCATACGAAAATCGTTTGCTCATAAATTTATTATCTCTTGTTATCAATAAACTATTTGCCTCCTGAGAGCTGTATTTGCACCTTTGCATTGCCTCAGCTAAGGCAGATTGCACACACACCGATTGTGGACGGCTTATTTTATACTGGTCGTCCAAAGTCCAATAGTGAACTACATGCCTACCGGTGATCGGCGTCGATCACCAGTAGGCATGTGTGCCCGTTCCCACATGTAGTTCACTAATGGAATTTGGACGGCCGATATTATACCGGTCGTCGTTATATCTGTGCGTGTGCAATTTAAGATATATGTTGTTGAGTCCTAGTTGGTTCAGGTATCCTCTGGATGAGCAGTGCGAAGTATTGCACGTGTTTTGATCTGACTCTTGTTTAATCAAAACAATTTTATTCTTGAATACTCCGTGTGTATTTTCGGATCTATTTTTCCAGTACTCTTTATAATTATTATAGACCCACTATCACAACTAATTCCATGTCAAAGATTATGTTTCTCTGCATTTGGTTCAAGGCTTATAGGTACATGGAATAACGGGCATACTCATCAGCTTTTTCCTTACCTTTAATACCCGACAGTTTTCCAAAGCAGTCTTGGCGACTGTGGAAATATTGATCTTCTCAGTTTGTTGAGGCCCCCAATTAATGATCATTGGGTAATGCAGGATTGCATACATTTCAGCCTAGAAAACTGATATGTGATGACCGAACGGAAAACTGAAAATAAAATTTCTCCTCACAAAATATATTTCAGCTCCCGTTCAATGTTCGGTTTTCGACCCGTCTGTATGCCAGATGTGTGTGCTGAACCGTCTTTACCCGTCATCCCTTCTATGTGCATCGACGCGAAAGAACACACATTCGTGCATTTCAGATTTTGATCAATTTAGGAATTAGTATCAGGAGATCCATAGAAAACGCATATCGTTGGCAAGACCATGTTGAAAAATGTTCGACTTGTTTAAGCATAAGCAACAACTGCTCCAAAAATGTATTCAAGAATATTTGAATATTAATTAGTTGAGTTCGGTGGAGGAAAATAACCTTCAAATAACATTATTAATTGAAAAGCGAAAACGATAGTTACTTCCGAGTTACAGAAAATATTACAGAAATATAATTTGTGATTAGTCACTTGTAACTAACTTGATGTATCCACGCAGGATGAATATACAGTGCCTTCATTTCAAAACTTCCCACCCCTAGTACTTCATTTGGCAGGGAGAATTTGCCGTAGGCAAAACACACGTCAATTTAGATATTGAGGGGAAAGTTTAAAACCAGTGCCAGTGGTATTTTAGGATTAACCCCCTTACCCCTAGCTACCCCCACTTAATATCTTGTAACACATCATTTTAAAAATACTCACTCAACCCCGTTTAGAAAACTGAAATTGGTTGATCCCTTCTCGTAAAATAGAGCAATAAGAAAATGAATTATAACAAAATGAAAAATGTATGGAACCGCTACCACTGACTCAAGCAGAATTGAATTTTGTGAAATAATGACTGCGAAAATTCAAAATGACCCAAATTTAATAAAAAATATTTGCTTCAGTAAAGAATAAACTTTTTTTCTTAATGGATTTGTAAACAAGCATAACTGTATATACTGGGATAATGAAAATCCACACTTGTTTCGAGAGGATTATACGCAATATCCACAAAAAATAAACGTCTGGGCTGGAATTCTGGGAAATGAAATAATTGACCCTATTTTTATAGAAGAAAATTTAACTGGTAGATTGTATATAAACTTATTGGAAAATGTAATCGATCCACTCATAATACAGTCCTTATAGAACGCTAAGTTGATGAAGAAGACAACCCGCTCTTGGATTAACAAAATTTACATTTTCAACAGGACGGCGCACCGCCACATTACACATTGCATGTCCGACAGTGGCTCGATCAACGGTATCCTGACAAATGGATTGGCAGAAGAGGCGCTCTGAAATGGTCGGCGAGATATCCGGATTTAACGCCATTGGATTTCTTTCTCTAGGGTTATTTGAAGACAATGGTATACAAAACTCCCCCGCAGGACCTTCAGTATCTAAGACACAGTATTACTAACACATGCACACAAATTAATAAAGAAACATTTACAAAAGTTCGACAGGAATTCGAGAATAGATTGTACTTTCGCTTAGCTACCAATGGTGAACATTTTGAATACCTTATAAAGTAAGGTACATTCATTTAATTGCAATAGCTATTATTTTATTTTTTAATATAATAAAGTTTCTTTTTACCCTATTTTACGAGAACGGATCAACCAATTTCAGTTTTCTGAAAAGGGTTGAGTGAGGATTTTTTAAATGTTTAAAATGATGTGTAACAAGATAGGGGTTGCCATTTAAAATTTATAAGTGGGGGTAGCTAGGGGTGAGGGGGTTAAACCTAAAATACCACTGACACTGGTTTTAAAA
>WOGP01007836.1:0-11533 GCA_015342065.1 Leptinotarsa undecemlineata
GGGGTTATTACTATTTTCTACTAATGTCAACCGTGGAAGCTTGATCTCTTCATTGACATCGGCCAATAAATCCTTTGCTTCTGTAAATGAATTTGAAAATTCTTTTTCAATATTGGATCGAATATCTTTAAAGCGCGATATTGCGTTCTCAATATAGTCAACAGCTGTTATTAAGTCACAAAGAGGTGACTGCAGGACTTTGCATACTGTTGACGTTGCTGCAAATACCTCCGCCAAAAAATAAAATGATACCACGAATTCGCTGGCAAGAGCAGATTTCAGTAAAGAAGAAGCTTTGACTGAGGTATCCATATCTGGATCTGTGTTGAATTATTCTAAAGCTCTAATAATAGATTTCAAATTTGTTTAAATTTTACCAAACCGTTGTTATTTTCCACCCACCACGTTTCACACATTGGTGTTAACTTCTGCCATGTTGCATCAGGAAAGTTGGCTCTTATGCGTGCGTGAAAGAAGCTTGTTCACTTTGGAGATGTTCTCAAAAAATTTCCGATTGTTTTCACAGTTCCTATACAATTTCTTACAGGAGGTACACTACATGAATGACTAAGGGTCAAGTTTAAAGAATGAGAGCTACAATGGACAAACAAACCTCGTGGATAAAATTTACATATTATTACTCGAACTCCGTGCCCAGGGAAGGTCCGGACCTCCGCATCCCCTTCTGGGCACGGCCCTGCCTAATTATAAAAGACATTGGGAATTGGCAAGTATTAGTGAAAGAAGGCTAATACAAAGACAATTACTGAACTATATTCGACAGACATTTGTGCAAGGTTTCTCACAAAAAGACCAGTTTTGAAAATCCCGATGAATATTGAATCATGGCAGAAAACTATTTGTGCAAATAAAGTTGCTCATATGGATTATTCTTGCAGTAACACATTTCGAATTATTCATATCGAAGGAGCTATCGGGGCTCCGCTTAGAAATTTCCATGTTACTTAACCATTGCTTGTGGAACTGATTTTACAATCAGTTCCACAGTCAGATCTATTTTCTGATCAAAGCCCCTTTACCCTTGAGATGTTAATTGCATGCTGTAGAAAAAACCTGGATCCAATATAAGCAGGTGACTATTTTGAAGGGGAATGAATGCTAGCCCACTAGTGTCACTGCGCCTATCAATTTCAAGTAAAATATTCACTTTCTTCAGAAATAACTTGAATTCACTTCTTACACATTGATTTCAGCGAGATCTTGCTGCTGGACGAATGAGAAACATCTGCCAGAATATCCTCTGAGAGGAAACTTGTAAAAATCACTATTGAATATAAACCAATGTTTGTCGAAGAATTCCTAGATCCAGATCAAAGGTATTATAATCATCCAATTTGTATTCAAACGAATTAGTTCACTTCTTATAAGTTAATTATACTTAAAGAAAGAAACAAGTACCTACAAATGAATGCTATTATAACAATTTTTTCAGGTGACGGATACAATGTTGGTGCATTCTTCATAATTTATCAATCATGTCAGGCTTAGGCACTAAGAGAGATAGAGATAAAGGGAGAAAACTGGTTAGGCAAAAAGAAAATTTTTGTTTCTATAATTGAAGTAAAGTGAGTTATTAGCCGTAGTGTCAGTGACTTTGACTTGGGTCGAATACGACGACCAAGAAAAGAAGTTTATCGGGTTTTGAACCTCCGGAAATCTTAAAAAGTGAACTAAACTTCTCTGAAGAGGTGAAATATCTTGGTACTATCGTCGACAGAAAGCTAACATGGAAGTCTCACCTACAGAGTATAGCAAAAAGGGCATATATGTGGCTTATGAACAATGTCGAAGGACAGTGGGATGCCTGGGGGTTATTTCACTCCGTGTGGTCATCTGGATCTGCACTGCAATAATAAGACATATGTTAACGTACGGAGCCATTGCATGGGGACCGAAAGTTATACAAGTAACGACCATCCAAAAATTATATTAAATACAGCGACTGACTTGTTTAAACATCACATGAGAACAACACCAACCGCGGCAATGGAATTCATTACTGGTCCGACCCCTCTGGACCTTTACCTTAATAAGGTTGCGTTATTGGCCATGTTACGATTGCGCACAGTTGGTATAAACCTCGAAGTAGGAATGGGTCATTTGAGGCTGAGCCTATGGCGAGAAGCGCTTACTGTGCAACCTCTGCTGCAGTCAACTATTGAGGCAACTGAACTCAGCTTTGTGTTCAATAAACCGTACAAAATACAAATAAAACAGAAAACTGAGTCAGATGCTACAAATGCAATACGCATATATACAGACGGCTCAAAAATCAAAGAAAGCGCAGTATGTGAAGTGTACTCCAAATCACTAATCCTAAGGATTAATTGGGGAATGGGAAGAAATACCAGCGTGGTCCAAACAGAACTGGCCGGTATCTCGATCGCCACAAAAAAAATAACCAGAAAAAATATCTGATAGCAAACAAGCCCTATCAGCATTGAACAGATAATGAATGGAATGAAATCAAAGGATGCAACCTTGCCAGGATCACCCTGGGCGACCCTAGGAAGTTGGCGCCGAAGAAATATCTGCCGATGACCAGAAAAAATCTATACTTAATAGTAGGATTTCTGATTGGCCACTGTCAACTAAGAAAACACCTCCACAATATGGTGCTAGTGAACACACCTATCGTTAATAAAAAGGTGTGTATTTTGAGAGTCTTGGCCTACACCTGCCGATATAAAGGAGATGTCTCCCAGTGACATATCCACCTTCCTGGAAAGGACAGGATGGATAATGACCTAGGAGGACACCTCCATGGGAGGATGTACAACGGATCACATGTGACCTAAGTGCTGTGGGCCTACACTCACCCTTCCTAGTCTACAGATACGGCGCCCTAGACATGATATTTTTTTTACTTTTGAGACTTTTTTTTCATTTTGAATTTTGTTAGTTATTGTTCCAAAAGAGCACATGAGTAAAAATTTTTGTTAGTGTTTCCTTCTTCTTGCACCATTAGAGGGTCTCGCGAAATGTACCTTGCCCACGTTAAATTTAGGTCTTGAGCCGCCTTTGCTTAGATCCTTGTGAGAGGTGAATATTTCGAATTTCTATTCGTAATTCTTATTTGCATGTTTAAAACAAATCTGTTTTTCCGTTAACCAGCTGTCGCACCCTTACGAACGAAACGGCGGTCAATTCGAGTGGGTGAACAAAGCACCCACGTCGAACCGACCGGTTACTGATGTTTCTGAGGTAAGAGTCGAAAAGAGTGCTAAAGGCATGTACGATTTTGAAAAACAACCTTTTTTGAATCATGTCACGATAACAGCACGTAAAGATATTCATGCGCTTAGCCGATTTAATCATAGCCTTAGGAATTTTGTTTAAGAGGGTATATTTTTAGCAGAGATTATTTTTTGTGGGAAAGACGCTTTTTGGCTTTCACCTTTTCATCTGAATACAAAACATTTTTATGAATGAAATGAGTGCTTCATCTTGATATATTATCCAGATCAGTGCTGATGAGTGTTTTATTCCTTCCATGTCAGTGACATATTGTTATCGTATTTCTTTCACATATTATAGTGTAGCGTTGCTATGGATATCTACTTCAATTTCATAACGAACGTATGGAGTACCAACTGAACAGAAAAAATGATTTTTTGTATAATTTGATGTTCATATTTCTAGTAATTCAATGTTCATTCGAAAGTAGGTGTTTCGAGCGGGATTTTTCTTTCAGTTTGTAACTGAAAATCACTTCTATACTTCTAGCAACAAAGTCAGTCAAATGGCGCAATGACAAAACTATCAACAATTTCTTATTCGGCGATCAACCTGACTACTCGATTTCAACGAAAATTCATTCGAAACACTTGAAAAGATCTATTGTTTGATTCAAATAGCGTGTCATGCCATTTGGATCGTGACTGACTTTTGCAATATTGAACCGGGGAGGATCTTCAATTTTTTCACGTGAATATTACTACAAAACTTGTACATGCCATTGAATTCATAAACGTTATTGCACCACAGACGGCATAGTTATTAAGTAGACCTTCCAGAACAATATCAAGAGAAACGATGTAAAGTTCGATAGGTAGGTACATTATCAAATATCACGCTGCGATAGATGCTTTGATTATTTGTGAAAATGTCGTGAAAATATATCTGGTATCTCACTGAACACTCATAATGATATTGTCTTGAGTAACAATTTGGATTTACAGAAACTCAAAAAAAATCAGAGGTATTTTTGAAAGGAAAGGTTCTAGTTAAATATTCTTGAAACAAAGTAAAGACACGCTTGAAGAAGCTGTTGTATATCGAAACATGTGTTGCGTTTTTGTAAAATTCTTCAATGAAAATCTCACAATAAAGTGTTTCTTGATTAAGTAGACCTTGATGAATAAAGTGAAATTTTGAATGGTACGATATGGTATTTTACGTTAAAAATCATCGGTTTTCAGTATAGTCATATATTTTCTAAATGTTTATTTCCTCAATGTACACAATAGTTGAAGGCTAAGCAACGTTTACGGGGTTTATAGGGATTGGATGCACTAGAGGTGATTACCACTCTTCTCGACGCGTTCTCCACCAACCAAGTTGGTGTCTTCAGGAAATGAAGTGGACTCAAAATGAACATGAACCGGTGCTCAGAATTCACGTAAATATATATCCCGCGTACAATATGTGTATATTCACATATGTATATTCAATTATATAACATATTCAATATGTATATTCACGTTAAAAAATAATAACGTCACGAGAGTTAAGGCGTTGCCAACATGTGCACTATGTGGAACTTTCAAATGTGTTTGTACTGTTGATTTGTTTTATTGCTATTAACCTTTTACTTACTATTAACTTACTTAGTTGAAATAAAATTAGAGTGGCACTTCACTTTTTTTACGCAGGTCTTATAAAAAAAAATGATTAGTTCTGAAAAGAAAAAAAAGACTGACAGTTTTCAAGTTTTTTTCGATTCGGCAACGTCTGAAATTTTACTATCATCAAAATGAAATTTTACAAGTTTCATTGCTATTGAACGTATTTTATTGGTAATTTTAACGTTATGTCGGATATAAAAAATTTCCAAAAATAAAGTCATTCCCTTCTTAATGTGAATATTCTATATCCTTTATTTTACAAATTCATGATTTCGTATCTATATATGATTTAAATATCAAGTTATTATACACTGAAGTCATTTGCTAGGTGAAATTTTTTATATTGTGGATTTGCACACAATTTACCCGATTTAACAGATAATTTTCCTCAAGGCAGGAAATTGATGGAACATTTGAAGACTAGGCAGCGTTTACACGTACTAGACCTGTTTAACTGAAAAAAATGAACCTAAACAGTGAAATTTAAAATACATTTTCACAGAATAATCATGAAATGCTGATGAGTTTTATGAATTTACCCAAAATCATAACTCAGGGCTTTCGTTCTCAGTGAATTTCAAAAATAAAAGAATGTAAATTTTCGCTACCGGAGATAATTGTGACAAAGCAATTTTTCGAGTGTTCTGGCCGTGGTCTGCAAGTTTTTATGCCTGACATTCCTTTTACTTCTGTGGTAGACACTATTAAAGGTGATGAGGTAACGGTCAAATTACTCGAGTTGTTGTTCTCTTTATTCCCAACGCAGAAACTCAATATCTCCTATTGTCTATTGAAATTATCCCTGTGTGAGTGCCTTCTTCTTTAAGAGCATGTTCAGCTACATCTGATTTCTCGGTTCGTCCTTGGCGACAATTTCTCTTGTGTTCAGAGAGACAGTTTCGTGGTTCCAATGTAAACCGACCTCTACAAGGAATCCAATATACTCCGGGCGTGGTTAAAAGTTCTCTAGAACCTCTGTAACATTGTTAACATAGGAAAGACAGCTTCTCCCTTGAGTAGCCTAGCTGGGGTTATTTTTGGGTCGTATGGCCCACTAGAATTCTCCTTCGCTGTGCCCATTTCCTTTGAAGGTGTTTTCACGTGATTGAGTTCCTCAGAAAGAATCTCAGGTTTACATGAAAGCAATTGTTTATTAAAAGGTGAGGTTGTTCGGAACTGTAGCTACATCGTTTTATTTTCATTAATTACTGTCAATTTGTGAACTTGAGGCGACCTTATGAAAAGTTTCATAAAGTATTAAATAAAATAAAGTAAAATATCTGAAATTAATGCAACAAAAACGTTTTCAGGGAAGAGCATTTATAAAATAAATAAACAATATCAAGAAATAAACAGCAAGCTGAAAGTTAGTAAACTTTTCAGGTCTCATTCTTCAAATTTTTATGGTAATGGGTCAATAGGTCATGGTAATTTTGATGAAATGTTGTTATACAACTTTGGAAACCCGATCCCCTATACACATTCAATTAGAAAATTATAATGAATCATTTTCTCTCGAAATTCTTGAAAATTTTAATTCAAAATGTATAACCTGCAGATAGTCATTCACTTGTTTTCCATTTTACTTTGTTCATAAATGAGGTATACATTGCTATATTCTAAACCGTAACATATAAAAAGACGATTAAATGGGAAAAAGGTAACTGTCATCTGGAACAATACAATGGTTGAAGGAAATTTACGGAGACTCTCACCCTTCACGAGTTATACGGGGAACACAAAAAATGTTGTTTTTTGCTATAAAAATGTCAAATGTGATAAACCCTTGGATTGTGAATTCAATGCTTTATCAATATCTGTAATAAACAAGACAGGTCCGTATTTAAAAAAAAAGTTGATGGTGGCCATGTTAACACGAAACGTTTTATAGAATATTTATCATAACCTCGTCATAGTACACTTCGAATACAATAAAATTTTCATTTTAAATTTTTTTATATTCTTCGATATAACAATTCCTTTCGAAAATTTTCCCTTAAATATCCCCTGTAAATTTTCTTCGAACATTTTATTATTCCCAATGACAGTTAGCTTCTTTCCTATTTCTTAGTTACGGTTCAGAATATAGCAATGTTACCACATGATAAAAAAACGGCCTGGCCTGTATTGTTATTTCATTTTGCATATATTTCATTTCTTATTTTGACATTTTTTTTGTAAACCCGCCTTTATATCGGATGCACATTTCCTCATCAAACCAATTGTATTTTTCCTGTCCTTTTATTCCATGTATTCTGTGTATTTATCAATTTTCCTGTATAATACAATATCAATAGTTGAAATCATCAAACTCGTTTCAAGTTTGATAGGAGCCGATATTTAAGGAGCTTGGTGTTATTTACTCATCTTAATTAACCAGGGAAGAAAAGATCAACATTTCCCAAACAATCATCATAGAAGAAACTCTCTATAATTAATAATAATCATCCATCATGATTTGGAACAAAAAAAAAACACTAAACAAACAGCTTTCTACTAACCCCACCCCCTTGGCGCCTTTGTCTTTTGTCGAACGTGTTACTTCAAAAACAACAAAGAAACCAGTGCTCACATATTTTTTCCGATGCAAACTCACGAGAAGCGTATTTGGCGTGGGCATCAACTATTCTTTCCTCGAGGGCACGAACTGGGTTACACTTATTTTCGATCTTTGTGCGCGATTTCAATCAGGAATCCATAGGTTCGTGTGTCATCTTCACTTTCTCTATTCCGACCTTTTAACCCGACACGGGAAAGTTTAACGTAACGCTATTTAAAGAATTGAGTGGAATGAGTGCACTAACAAAGTGTTACTAAATGTTTCGAGTAGGAACTGGAATTCACAATATATGCAAGTATGGGAATCTACCATTCAAGAATTTCTGTCAGAAGCATCCTCACATCAATAAATGATGATGAAGACGAATCTTTAGATAGTTTAAATACTGAACAAAAGTCATTTTCTGTAAAGGAAATCAATCAAAGTTTTTTATCGACCTTTTCTGGGTTTTTTACCTTCCAAAATATGAAATGTTATCAAAATTGTAATGGAAAACAGTATAAAGGTGTAGAAAGGATGATTATACATCTTGAAACCATTATACAATACAGAGTTTTTGGTTAAAGATGAGTTAGGAATGGGAAAACTTAATTCTAGTGTCTGACGTGTGGTATAATGAAAGACAGTTGAGGGATATTCTATTATGTATTTATGCACTAAACAAACTGTTTCTAAAATAAATCGAGCATACAGTGATAACATTTTGTTTGCGACAAACAAAGGCCTACAAGGATCCTGCCGCCTGGCACTACAGAGAAATATTAATGCCCTTTTCTGTAAATAAAAATCGATTCAGGTAGAGTTTGATTACATACATCCCAGAAGGTGATTCTACAGGATGTTTATTAAACATGCGGCAAACATTCAAGGGACTATTTCTTGGACTATTCTAAGGCTGCACCTATATTGAATCCGTATTTCTCCCGACCCGATGTGGGACGACCATCAGACGCCCCGCGATCCGTTGTAGTCCGTTGTAACTGCCTACAGTGGACTCAGTTCGACCCGATAGGTTAACAGTTAAAGTTGTGTTCTGGGGGTGATGGTGAATAACTTTGAAGATGATTTTTTGTGGTGGCTTGAACAAGAAAATAATGTTCTCATCAATAGGAGATGTAGGAGAAAGGTAGGGGTGCATCAGTTTAATGAAGATAAATCTGAATGGGAATTTTTCAAAACTTCCCTACATATAAAAAACTACCAGGATAAATTTAAGGACTACCATGGTGTGACTATGGAAATGTTTAACTATATTCTTGAAGGCATATAAAACGACATAAGTTATGTCATTTCATATGCTGCCAGTTATGTCACATAACTGGCAGCATGCCAGAGCATGCATCAGCCCTTTTACCAGTACTAATTGGTCGCCAATAACCTCCCACAGTTTAGGCTTAATATGACTATTATGGTAATCCTTGTTTCGCTGGTCCCACAAGCAACGTTCATCTCTCACAAGAATTATCAAAAACTCTTTATCAATTTTATTATTCATTATTATACCACTCCGTCGGAATGAAAGATCGGACTAAAAACAAACACTTTTGATTTGACTACTCGTCGGTCAATAATCGGTAGTGATCGTTTATTGTCGTATCGGACTACCCTTTTCAATGAAGGCACCTACTTTACAACTTAAGTGTTTGTTTTTCTTCCGATGTTGTCCGATGGTCGGCCCTGATCAGGTCGGGAGAAATACGGATTCAGTATAGGTGCAGCCTAGAGATATTTTGTCCTTTGATGATTTTTGATAGGCCGCCTTGTTTCGAAGATACGGAGCGAAAAATAATTTCGACAATAACAATTTATTACCAAAAATTACATGTAATATTTCTTAATCTACAAGAACTCGGATGCAATAATCTAATTTTCTCCTCATCGACTCCCGAACTCTTTCAAAAACACCAGGATCGTCAAATAGACAAAGTCAATCAGATCCAAACTATTCGACATATACAAATGATCACGAGACATCCTATTCAATTTGAATGTCTGCAGCCGTTTTTAGTAATCGGAAAGCTGTAGATAGGAACTAATGGAATTGTTACATTTTTTATAACTTTGTAGGTACAGTACGCTTTACTTTTATTTCGGCTACGTTAATAATTTTAAAATTACCAAAATTGTTATTGTCGAAATTTATTCGCCTCGTATCTTCGAAACAAAACGCCCTATCAAAAATCATCAAAGAACAAAATATCCTTAGAATAGGCCAAGGAATATTCCCTTAATTTTTTGTCGCACGTTTGATGAACACCTTGTATATATTAATTGTAATTCTACTAATGAATGATAGATAGCTTTATTTCACAGCATTACATCCAGACGAAAGTTTTTTGTTAAATGATAGTATGTGGTCCTCAAACTTCAACAGTATTATTTAATTTATTTGTTTCATGTCGTTCTGTGTTGATGTTGTCCCGAAAATTTGGTTGTTGCCGTGTTTTTTATTTTTTTTAAATGTATCTATGTCTAGTGGTTTTTAAAATAGTAATATTAACACGAAGAAACTACTTTTCGAGCTGTGAAAAAGAATTAAATCGAATTCGAAACTTTGTCTAAAAACCAGTTAATCAATCAAATAATTTAAAGTTTTTTTCACAAAGAAAAATCTAATGAATCTTGCAGTTTTTCTA
This sequence comes from Leptinotarsa undecemlineata, assembly GCA_015342065.1. Classification (NCBI taxonomy): domain Eukaryota; kingdom Metazoa; phylum Arthropoda; class Insecta; order Coleoptera; family Chrysomelidae; genus Leptinotarsa; species Leptinotarsa undecemlineata. The sequence goes on from WOGP01007836.1 coordinate 10,065, forward strand.
TAGTTTGCTACAGTTTCGAACATCATCGATAGATGTTAAAGTAGTCAACCCAAAATTAGAGGAAGACAATGAAATGGGTTTGATGCTAATTAAATGTTCATAACAATTTTTGTTGTGGAGCCTTATATGAATACAATTTGAAAAACATGTGTTCCGTAATTCAATATCCGTAGAAGGAAGTAGTAGTTTCCAATTCGCATCTGAAAAAACCATTTGTTGAAGATTTGCATAATTTGATATTTGTTGACATCTTCTTTTCTTCTTGTTCTTGATACATTTCAGATTATATACCATATTTAAGCAAAAATTATTTCAAGTATCATGATATCAAATTTGTAGTTAACGATTTTCTATGTGAATGGGCCTTAATCTGCATGTATATTTATTCTTTAAAATTTTCAAGATAGATTCTGATAGAAATAGTTTCGGAACATGTGATTTTTCCGAAGCGTCGGTATTATTCAGCAATAACAAAATTATTGAAATCCGTCTGAACCCGCGCATCCACCAAAACATATTTTCTCAATTCGTAGAATTAAAATGTATTAACAATATGCAGGTTCTAAAGAAGTGGTTCATGGAACGAAAATAGGTGAAATCTGTAAAAATAAGAGAATGACATTAAATGAAAGTTTTTAAAATATGTATTTCGCATACTCACTGTCACGTTGTTCATATATTGCTAGGTACTATAATTTTTGCTTGTTTTGAACTGGTTGACGGTGTTTCAAGGTGAATGTTCGGACTCCCGTTCTCAAAAAGGTGTTAATAGATTCGAAATCCATTAAGAAACAAATAAAATGAAAGTGTGAATGAAATATCAAAATTGTTGAAATACTTAAACAAACCGGATTGCAACATATCTATGCATTGGTTGAAGTGAAAATAAAGTCAAAAAAGGGAAAAAATTGAGAAGAAATAGGCGAAGATGGTTGTTTCTCCTTCGGGTATTTGCCACACGTACCTAGAAATTCATAGGTCTGCATGAGAATCAAGGGGTAAGGTGTTTTTCACTTGAGCCTGGTGCATGTCATGTGCACCTCTACGGTGCGCAGGTGGCACAGTGGACTTCCCACTGAAGCCACTGCAGAAAGAGATCATGACTAGCTGGAATTATATTTGTTTGGTCGTGTTATTAGATACTTGCAGCAACAGGCAGATAAATTAGAGGAATGGGCTGTGGAAGATCAGTATAAACTCTGACAAGGGTCAGGCAATACTGTTCACCCGGAGGATGGTACACCTGGAAGGCAACGTCACCTTCAACATACAAGATATTTAATAAATCGATGGATGTAGCTGTTAATACGTGGTAGGAAATCATAATGAAGAAAAGAGAAATGAAACTTTCTATGTTTTTACCACTTTTATTTGTAACTAACGTTACTGCAGTTTCATCCTATACGGACATTTTCAAACGTATACAATAAACAGTTTATTGTATAAGTTTGGATTAACAGGGTCTCTCA
>WOGP01007837.1:0-11532 GCA_015342065.1 Leptinotarsa undecemlineata
GTATGTGTAGAGTGTCGCGTAAATGTAGTATGATAATTTGAAAAATATTCAAAGCAAACAAAAATGTTATTTATAGTAACACAATTTTTCGCAAAAATTTTTCTGTTGTATTAATTTTAAGTATTTTCTGTCGTTTTTCCACATTTATATTGATTGAAATAAACTAGTTTTAAATAAACCACAGCCTTTTATCAAACTGCATTATTAAAGCTTAATGGAATTGCCAAATAATCACATCGGTCATTTTGACCGCAAGCGATCACTTATGAATCAAATCTTCTAGCGACCACTGAAGGGTTAATAAAATATTGTTTTTGAAAATATTTTTTACTATTAATTCAAGGAAATATAATTTTAAACTTACTCTTTTGATACACATTAAACAAGAAAATGTTCATCTATATGTGAGCCAATTACAAATATTTTTTTACACCATGTTTCAGACATATTTTCTCAAATATCTGACAGTAACGGGTTACTGTTACAATGGAGGTTCAACGAGTACCTCCAAGAAGTGTTGGCGCTACCCGCGGCAGTATATGAATCTCCCACTTTCAGTTACACCGACTCACTTGCCAACTCTATATTCAATCCTGTAAGTTATTATCGTCTGAGTAGATAAGAATGTGAGTTCGAAACTATTGTTTCAATTTCAGAATGTAAAGATTACCGTAAATGACTTTTTGGACACTTTGATGTCCGATCCGGCACCACCGGCTTTGGTATGGCTACCTCTTTTACATCGAATAGCAAATGTTGAATGCAGTGAGTATTTTTTAATTTAAAAGATTTTTCCTAACTCAGCTTTGGGGAAAATTAGTGGAACAACTTAACAACAAATGAAACTTGAGATCCATGATTGTATGAAATAAAATTAATTAGACCTTTAGTAAATTTCAATTTACTAACTTAATTTCTTTAAATTATAATAATCGGATAACCCATGTTCTTATAATATTAATCAGCTTAGGTAATTTGAGGCTTTTTTATAGAATGCTACATAGAACTGACAAAAACTGAAATTCAATTGAATTTTGGAAAAAGTTGGGCTTAATGAAGCTATTCTTTACACGCTTTATATTAGCTTCACCTGTATGTATGTATGTTTGTTTGTAACTCTCCTTTACATTTCATATCGGGATCTGTATTTGACAGAATTATTCGTATTATTGCTTAATCTATTCGCGGGCAGATGGCTCTGTACGTAACCTTGATATATCGGCATTATTGCTTGATCTATTCGCGGGCAGATCGCGCGGTACGTAACCTCCTTGATATAATTCGAACTCACCTTACATGTATTTCTTCATTTCAAAAAAGTTTTTTATTAACACGCGCGCCTGCTGCCTTCCTTGGACTTGGTAGCTGATTTTCAGGCTCCCTCTCCGGAATCGGAAAATATCAAAGGTTATTTTTTTCAACAACATACGGCTGATTGATCCCAAAGTTTAGATGAAATAAATATAGTTCAAGAACACTAAAAAAACACGCTTTTATAGCATACGAAAATAAAAAATGAAAAACAAATATAGTTTAAAAACACTTTAAAAAACGCTTTTAAAGAATATCGAACTAAAAAGTTAAAAATATTTTTTAAATAAGCTAAAAACAATAACGAACGAAAAATACTAGATTTATTGTGAAAAAAGCGAGGGCGCTTTGTTCCATGTTTTTGTATATCAAGCGCCCTTCGCTTTTTTCATAGTAATACTAGTATTTTTCCTTCGTTATTGTTTTAAGCTTATTTAAAAACATTATTTTTAATTTTTAGTTCGATGTTCTTTAAAAGCGTGTTTTTTAAACTGTATTTATTATTAATTCCCTTTCATTCTATTCTTTGTGGTTTCACACGATTCACAGTTTCATTAACAGTTCCTTCTATTTTCTCAAAAGTTCTTGAATATATCTTAACAGACTCAATTCATACCTGTATCTGAATAATATAATCATCAAAAACAGCACGGATTCCAGGCATCGAAATCTACAAGTACTGCTATCCGCTCATTTTATGGTATTTTGACCAAATTTATGGATTCAGGTGAGTGTTCGGTTGCGATCTTTTGCGATCTCAGCCGAGCATTCGACTGTGTCAATCACCCTTTATTATACAGTAAGCTAACAAAAATTGGTATTCGAGGTCAGTCCTCAAAGTGGATTGAATCTTATCTATCTGGACGTCAACAATACGTTAGTGTTCCGAATATTACGAAAAAATTGGTAAAGGCCAGTAAATCTGATTATATCTCCGTTACTATGGGCTTCCCACAAGGATCTGTTTTGGGGCCCGTTTTATTTTCATTATATATAAATCGCTACACTTCACAATTTATGCACATGACACTTCTATTCTGATACCTAACAAATCAAATGCAGCACTAGGAATACAACGTAATAATATATTGTCTAATCTTTATGAGTGGTTCTGCAGGAATTCTTTTTATCTCAACACTGAAAAAACACATGCAGTACACTTTCACAATAAACAGAAACAGGTAGCTAACATTGACATTAAATTTGGCAATCATCAAATTGACAAGATATCATGTGTGAAATTTTTAGGTCTATATGTCGATGAGTGTCTTGACTGGAAGAGACATTGTGAGGCAGTCGTTTCAAATATAAATTCTGTGATTTATATGCTTCGTAATCTTGAATATGTTCTTACTCATGACCAGTTGAATATGTTGTACTTTGCTCAAGCAGAATCTCGCTTGAGATATGACATTGTCTTTTGGGCAATGCCATCAAAATTTAATGATGTTTTCATCTCCCAGAAAAAAATAATTCGTTGTATTGCTGGTGTATCGAAAACAACCAGTTGTAGAAATTACTTTAAAGAATTTAAAATCTTAACTTTGCCATGTCTACATATTTGAAGTCTGTTTGTTTGTACACTGTAATTTGAAACATTTTAGAACGAATAATCAAGTGCATACAGTCAAAAGAAAACACCATAATGATCTACATATATTTTTTCAAGAAAAAAATTTTTTTTCTCCATCAATAATTGGACAAAGAATTTTTAATAAATTACCAGCGACTATGAAATCTACTCCTGAACTGAAAATATTCAAATTAAGATTGAAAGAATTTTTATTGAATCATTCTGTAGATGAATATTTTTTGCATTGATTTCCGACTATTTATATAACATTTTTATGTGTTGTGTTTATTCTACTTTTGTAATGTAAATATTGTAGATTTAAATTTAGGTTAGGAATCATTTTAATTTTAGGACATTGACTAAATCCTATACAAAATAATTTTGTCAAAAAGGGAATAAAGTCTTACTTACTTATTTACTTACCTATTCAATGATTAATTTCTATTTATGGAAAATCAATATTTTGGCTTGCTACTTCAACATCATCAAACTAACTATATCCTCCTAAAAATATCCCATTTTCAATTAAAATTTACATTCATGCTCTCAATATTTCTAAATATTTCAATACTTTTGTTATTTATAGTGATTTTTTCATTTTCCAATTCCAATCCTAAATTTTTCGCAACTCTACTATATTTTTTTCACTTGGCATAGACATTTTCACATTGCTTTCTTATGAATGAATAATTTTTAATTCAATTGGTTTATTTATTATGATGCTGATGTAGGTACCAAAAATAGTGAAATAGAATACGAACTACTCGGCACGATGAAAGACAATTTCACCATAGACTCCGTGACAGGAGCGATCCAAGTTAAATATCCCGTAGATTTCGAAAATCTCAAAGGGACATCCAAGGAAAACGTGAGGATACTGTACTTAACCGTAAGGGCGAGAGATTGGGGTAGTCCCAGCTTGTTTACAGAGGCCCCTTTGCTGATATACGTCGAAGATGTTAACGATAACAAACCCATGTTCGAGTATCCTTTTTACAATAAATCGGTGGCAGAGAATGTTCCTGGAGCAACATCAATACTGCAGGTAATTATGAAAATTATTTAAGAGAAAACTGTCCACAAGCTATAATTGGCATAACACGAAAATTATAAAATTATTAGATCCACCTACATAGTCTTTTCTGTATCTGGTCTGTCCATTGGAAAAAGTTTTACTAGTAACTAATGAATATCCATCAATAAAAACGTCTATCATATCTCATTGCAATTTCTAGGTGTTATTCGGGAAACTTTATATTTAATATTCTTTCTTTCAGCAAAATACCAGTTTGATAAAACTTTCCAATAAACTATTGAGTATTTTCATAGAATTTTCATTCCCGATACAGTAATTGAAGTTATAATATTCTCAGATACACTCGGAATATTTCGTAAATGAAACAATTCATAAACAAAACCCATAACTATACCCATGACCATGACCACCCTTACTTACTCTATTTGGATATGATACCTTTTTTTGGTCTTTCTGAAAAGGTGTATCGTATCAGTTTTGAATTTAATCTTTGAACAAAATCTGTTCTAGAATGCTTATATATAATCACTTACTTAAGAGTATTACTTGTATTATACCCAGATTACATAAATTATTTCAAATTCCATTATTTTTTACGTTTTGTCAATTAGATACCCTCTCAGGTAATAAAGTATATGTGAATCCAAAAAGTAAAATTTATCCAGTGTCATTCCATTTCAAAAAACTTTAAATTGACGTTTTATCAATTTTGAGAGCTATTTTTATAGTTTTTCCAAGTATTTTGAAAAGAAGATACAGTTGGTATCCGAAAAGTCAACTAAACGGGGTACATTTTGATTGGAATTTCAAATAATTTTACATTTCAATCATGAAATCAAGATCATGTTATCACTGATATTTCAAGAATAATAACGCATATTTCAAATCTGAATAGATTTGAAAAAATGAAAAGGAAACAAATGAAAAGGAAACAAATGAAAAAATATCTAAATTCAAAGTTTTTCGGTCATACATTTTCACAAAAATTGATTATTTGAGTTACATCAAAAATAAAAAATATTATGAATTGAAGGTAGATTATACATTCATATATTTATCTTCGGGAACACACTTTGGTATACTACATTTATGGATAACATTTTTTTGTTGTAGTAAAAGAATGAATTTCACAGTTTTGCTATATGATGGAATTTATGGATGAAATTTTCACAAAACAGTTTTACAAAAACACAATACAACGGCTGTTTCGGGCGTGTCTTTACTTAGTTTTTACTTAGAAGCCATTATATGACGAAATACGTGATGCGTTTTTGTGAAACTGTTTTAGTGTTTTTTTAATACGTTATAGTTTTTCCTCATATTTTTAACATCTTTCATAAGTTGCATCCTTCAAAAAATCTCACGGAAAAAAGTCAAGAGAGTTAGGTCGCAAGACCTGGGAGGCCATGCGTTCTTTTCATTTATCTTCGATAGATATCACCAGAAACTGATACATCCTTCTACAGTTATGAGCTGGTGCTCCTTCCTGCGGGAAATATAAATAGTTTTTATTCCTAACGTCAAGTCCAACCAAAATTCAGAAAGACAGTCATGTCCTCTACATATTTTGCAACATTCAAAAAGCCATTTGAAAAAAGGGACTGATTATTCTCAATCCAATTATTCCGCAACAATTATGATCCGAAGATCTTTAAGATATATCAAAAAGATATATCCTTGTCATTCTATCACTTTAGATGTTGATGAAATCAAATAAACGAAATGCCGCATTGAAAACTGGTCCATACCAGATCATAAACTCATGAAGCACCACAAACAGTTCCTCTGTTCTACTTCCACGTCATTTGCTAATTCATTCAAATTTGTAAGTCTTACCATTTCTGAAAGGCAATAATGGTACATATCATTGGAAAGAGATGTATAATCAAACTGAAGAATTTCTTTGCTTTCAAAGGTACGTGCTCGCGACTTGGATGGCTCATCTCCAAACAACCACGTTGTCTACCGCATCCAAAACGGAGCTTCAGACAAATTTACCATCGAAGCTGAAACAGGCATCATCAGAGTAGCCAAGGGGGCCTCTCTAGATCCCGACCTCACACACCCGAGGACCATGCGCTATACCCTAGAAGTCATGGCCATTGACGGAGCCCCTGGAGACAGTCAGCTTCAAGACGCGGTTACTGCCGACATCCAAATCGTCGACGTCAACAATAAGCTTCCGATATTCGAGGAACAGGGAGCAGTGAATGTTTTGGAGAATGCGCCGGTAAATTGTTTGGCGAATTCAAAGTGGTATCATTTAAATTTATAAACTTGGAAAAAACATGCTAGGTGAAAGAATCTGTTCCAAATGAATAGAAAACAACTACATACACCGGGTGGACCATACCCTGTATAATGGCATTCCAACAGCCAAAGGCGGCGAAATACGGAAAAAGTTTTGAAAAAACGTTTATAGCATTGATCCAGGCTCGCATTCTGAAAATATTTTAGTTCATACAGGGTGTCTCAAAAAGTATTGACAAAAAGGTAGTTCCTTGAATGGTTACCCCATTTTTCATGAATTAATGAATTCAGTATAAAATTGCTACTCTATTCATAATTTACTAAAATATTGGATATTCACAATGCATAATTATGACTTTATAAACATCATGGACAACATGAAAATTCAAACTCACTACATCAAGTTCTTCTTTATTCATAATTTCTATGGTGTGCATTTTCTGAGTTGTTTGAAATTTGAATTCGGTATAGGTAAAAATTACATATCAATAGATACCTCAGCCTGGTTTAATGCAACATAGATCTTGCATTACACCAATCTGTTATGTTTAAATTAATATATGCACTCCTCGACTCTCAAAGTCTAGTTGATGTTGTTCATCTAGATTTTCAGAAAGCCTATGATCAGATAGTTCAATATAGTCTTCCAGATAAATAAAACTAAATGGTTTCACGGATTCCCTAACACTACCCCTCAAGTTATATCTAATTGACATAAAGCAGTTTGTTGAATAGGAGTCATTCAAATCTCCTAGTTATTATGATAGATCATGTGTGCCATAGGGTTCTCACTCAGGCCCCTTGTAATTCGAATTTTTATAAACAATATATGTTGAACCATAAATGCTTCAAACTTATTTTTAGCAGACGTTTTGACACTTTATAGCAAGATTGAATCTATTTCAGACTGTCAATATTTGCAATGAAATATTGATTTGGTTCAATTGATGCCTGCAAAAATAATTTGTATTTGAATAGAATAGAAAATTCTGGAGCAGTTTTATTCTGAAACTACTTTTGAATTCATATACGTGATCCGGATTAGAGTATAGTACTGCGATCTGGATTCCCATATTTGCCTATCAAATCAATGATATCCAATCAGTACAGATGATTTTTTGAGATTTTTGCTGCGTTTTTTGCTTAGTTTTAGTAAAGGAACATATGACGTTACTGAACATGTGAGTTCTTGATACAAAAGAAAAGTAATACTTCATAAAAATTCCTACTTAACCCATAATGATTTAGATGACGACGTTCTTATCAGACAAATAAACTTCCTAATGTCGCGGTTGGAAAAAAAAACATTATCAATTTCATTTAGATAATCCCTGAACAAATGTTAGGTTAAAATCAGCCATTTTATCAAAATTAGTCATGTTTGCAATATTGAATATGCAAAATTTAAAACGCTAAATCTACATTTTGTAAATGGAATACCCTGTATATTAAAGTCATGTATTGTCAAGTATTTCATTTTTTATAGATTGACATGACTTATGTTCTAATATTCGCCGTTTTTTATAATTTCATATTTAATTCAACCAATGAACAACTGAGCATACCACCTAGGCTAACCTAGGTACTTGATTTAATTTTAACAACTTCATTATTAGACAGACAAAATAACAGAAACAAGCTAGAAAAAATAGATGCATCCGAGTAAACTACAATAAATATTCCTAATAAGCAATGTTAATAATTATTATAATTTTCAAAAGATCGTCTTACATATGTTACATTGATATTTCCAAAAAAGTCTCTATGAATTGCTTCACATCAGCCTTAGTTTCAGTCGTATGTCTATTTACTATGCCTTTGGGAAAAATCCATTTTGTAAGATCGAGCGAACGAGGAGTTTATCGAAACGGACGGCGATCGATGTCAAAGCTGGATTCATCACACAAGGCATACATAATATATAAGACTGGGATAAATTGGTCAATCTAAGAAAAAAACGTTCGCCAAAAAACTCAATTGAATGTTCAATATGGTGTAGAATCAATACCAATCAATAAATCTATTCTATCACAAAAAATTTTTTTTAAATTTTCTATTTCTCCAACTCCAGACCACTTTACCCCATTCCATGGGGTGAAGTGGCCAGAAATGGCCACGAACTTATACTGTATCAATTTGAGCTTAATTAGGCTGATATCTCATCAAATTTCACTATAAAAATTGAATTGATTATAAAAATCTTTAATAATGCCAAAGTGATTGTAAACTCACAACTTACAACAGTACTGAACAAAATTGTGAAACACTTGTTGTCCGATCTTGAGTACAAGCCTGAAGAATCTTTTGTGAAGTGAAAAAAACAGAAGAAGTGAAACAGGTGTGAGCAATTACATATAGTTTTGACACTATTATACAATAAAATGTCGTGAATACATTTATCATATCTTTCATCAAGTTTCAATCAATTACATCACATATATTATTGATTAGAAGTAGTGAAAGGTCATAAGTAATGAAAAGTCAACAGTGCCTATATTCCACAAATAATAACATTTATTGTTTCACCAAGGTCGGCACAATCATCGCCAACCTGACCGCCAAGGATCAAGACTACACAGCCAAACTAGTTTATAAAATCGACGATGACGGATGTATAGCCAGAAACGAAAGGGGAATCGTTTTGAGAAGACAAGATTTGGACTGTTCCAGCTCATTTCATCTAGAACCAATAACAGGCGTGATGACCGTTAATAAACAACTAGATCGAGAAACAGTGGAAAGTTTTCATATTGGGCTAGTTGTTGAAGATGTAAATTCGGAAACTGGTCCACAAAAAGCTCACGGTAGGATTCATCAGTAATAGTGTTATCCCTGAGAGTCCTTTTTGAATAAGCATAAGTAGTACTAATTGAAATCTATTCTAGAATACCTTGTAAATGAGTTCGTCAAAAATAATATTGTAGAAGTCCACGAATTCTTGATCATAAAATCAGAAAAGTCCTATTAATCTAGATGTTGGAGATCAAATATTAGAACGACGTTGAGTGATTCGTTTGGTAATGGATATATTTTTAGATAATTAACCAAGAATAAGAAGTTTGGTATGAAGAATTTTAAGGTGATCTCACCATGGCCTTGACTTCGACAACTCAATTAGGGTCGACTTCAAAGTATTCGAAGGGAGAATTTCACTACTTCGGACTTCCATTGTATAATAATGAAACTAAGCAAACAATCAAAAATTGAACAATTGAAAATTAAATAAAAATCAAAGAGATTTCAAACCAAGTTACTTCATGACGTTCCGATTGTTAGTATCCACAATAGTCTTCGGGTGATGTGAACGGATCTCAATCAAACTTGGGGCTTCTTCGATAGCCAGAGTTTCAAACCTTAACTGGTGAAACTGGTCATCCCATTGGCAGTCTCTCATCTTGTGAAAAGAAAATCCGTCCTTTCTGGTTTAAGAGGAAGTTCAAAGAAGCTGCATTTATTTTGTGCAACGACGCAGTTAGCCAAGCTAGTGTAGGGATACGCAACATATGGAAACCTTCAATCAAACGGAAAAACCATCAACTCCCACTAAATTGGTGAAGCGCAGAGAGGGAAGGGGGGATAGGTTAAAGCATTCAAATGATCTCTCCAAGGAACATCCCGGTCATCACCCGAAGACGATTGTGGATACTAACAATCATGAAGTTACTCGGTTCAGCTATTCATTTATATCATATTATATCATATCTGACAATGGAAGTCCAAAATAATAAAATTCACTATGAAACTACTTTCAAACAAATATTCGAAGGGGCTTGTCCATCATTTTTTTTAGACTTTCCGATTTTTAATTTCAATTAATTTAGAAAATAAACGAACGGAATTTATCAAATTAAATTAGCTCTATTATACAGGGTGAGGCACCTAAAACGAAACAGGTTGAATATCTTCAAAACACATGTTTTATGAAAAAAAAAGAGCAAAAACGCGTCGATTTGTAATCCAAGGGGGTCATCTTTCTATCATAACCTCAACTTTCATACATTTCCCCCCACCTATCGGTCACTATCGCCCAAACAATTTGAATAGCGAAAGTAGTAAGTGTGTAATATCATGAAAAAGGTAATTTAATAAGGAATTCGGCCAATTTTCGCTACCTAAATTTCTATTGTGGCGCCCTCTTGCGGAAAAAACTGTTACGTATTCCAAATTATGATACTTTATTTGCAAGCTAATCTGACATAAATTCGGTAACAATGCATTAAGGAATGTTTCTAAGGTAAAAAACGAAATGGCGGCTCCACAATGGCGGACGAAATTTGTAAGTAGGGATTCTCAGGGTCGAAAATTTTGTCGATACAAAAAACAAAATAGCGGACGATATTTGGAATTGTGGTTCGATTCGATTCAAAATTGGCATAATGAGGTTTCACAAGTTTCCAGTATGATTGAAAAAATGTATTGAATTGATAAAAAAAGGTTTTATACAAATGCGCTAAAAAAATATATATTTTTTTTATGTGTAACGTTGGTTATTCTGTTCGTAACAGAATCATAATCTTACCACGCCATACCTATTTTGTACTCGTGGCAAGTTTTCCTTTTTCTTCTCATCGCATTTGAAAGCTTTTTACTCAATTTTATTCAATTCGTGTTATACTGAAAATCTGTACCCAAAAATCCCAACAATCCAATTTTTAATCGAATCGGACCTTAATTACGACAAAAAATCTTCCGACCCTGAAAATCCCCACATTCAAATCAGACCATAATTACAAATTTCGTCCGCCACCTTGGAGCAACCATGCTGTTTTTTTGCATTGACAAACAAATCATGATATCCCATCCTGAAAACCACCACTTATCAATTTTGAATCGCATCGGACCATAATTGCAATTGCATAATTGCCATTGTGGAGCCGCCATTTTGTTTTGACCCTTAACAACATTCCATAATGCATTGTCAAGTTAGCTTGCAAATTTAGTATCGTACTTTGAAATACGGAACAGTTTTTTCCCGCAAGAGGGCGCCAAAATGAAAAGCTAGGTAGCGAAAATTAACATGGCCGAATTCTTTATGAAATTACTTTTTTAATGATGTGTCACACTTACTACTTTCCCTATTCAAAATTTTAGGTAATATTTACCGAGGGGTGGGGGGAGAGTTATGACAGTTGAGGTTATGATAGAAATATTTACCCCTTGGATTACAAATCGACCTGTTTTTGCTTCAGAAAACATGTACTTTGAAGATAATTAGTCTGTTTCGTTTTCGGTGCCCCACCCTGTATATTAATAATAATAATAATAATAATAATAATGTTTATTCAACAACAAGAAAATAACAAAAAGCAATTGAGCATTACATTAATACCATGAAATAAACATAGGTACTCACAGAAGCAAG
>WOGP01007838.1:0-11531 GCA_015342065.1 Leptinotarsa undecemlineata
TAGGTTTCTAAATGATTCGTAGTTTGCCTTGCTATATATTCGTCCGTATCTATATTTACTTCTTTTATTCACTGTTTGGAGAGAATATATTGAATGGCACAATCGAAACATGTATGATTGTAGTAGACTACAATGAATGAATTTCTTTGCTTAAATATTATGATGAAACGCAATAACTGTCGGAATGCTTCATGTTTCACCGGCTTATGAGTTCATGAATATAGCACATTGTCAAACCGATTGATGATAAAGGTGCAGTTTTCTGCATTATGTATACAGCCGGAATCGTACAACAGGCTGCATAAGAGTTGTGAAAGAAATAATTGCATGTGTCTTCAAAAGAGGACGCTAGATGCTAATGAGTTATTGTTGAACATTTTATTTAAGAAAAAACAGAAAATTGGCTGTCGCTCATTTTATTGGGGCAATAAATAAAATTATTATCAATGGCAACACAATCAACAGATAAAGTATTTCATCAGTTCGGACTTCCATTGTCTAATATAATATAAATTGATTTGATAATCCTGAAAAATCAAAAAGATTACCCGAAAAAAAAACATTTTATTAAACAAAACACGGAAATTACAAATGACATACAATAACAACCAAACGAATAAAAATTGATAAATTAATAGAAGCTGAAAAAACGGAGAAATTAGAAATATTAATAACAAAAAATTAAAAAATAATAAAAATTAAAAGATTCCAAACCAAGTTATCTCACAACGTTTCGATTGTTAGTATCCACAATCGTCTTCGGGTGATAACTGGTTATCTCTACTTTCGAAAGCGTTCTTTACATTATTGAAAATGTCCGGAGTCAAAAATCGGCATTCTCGAACAATTCTCTGCCGCAGGCCTTCTAGAGCTGTAGAATGTATTTGATTAATAGTAAACGTTTTGAAATGGTTGACACTGTTATTTTGTTCTGCACTGGTAGTTTCTGTTGAATCTAGTTGTCGCAGAACAAAAAGTAGATAGTTGGCCACTGTCACTTCTTCACGAATTATTATTCATTCATCATTGTTCACTGTTTTCCAACATGGTTAATTCTACTGAAGAGAGAATAGAAATTGTTGCAACCTATTATCGAAATAATGAATGTGCTGAAGCTGCTGCAAGAATTTATAATGAGAATCATCAAGATCGTATTGATCTATCAATACGTTAAACAGTTAATGGATAACTTTCGAATTTCAGGTTCTGTTCATAACAGAAAACATGAAGTATCCCGTCCTGTCAGAAATGACGGAGTTGAAGTTGCAGTTTTAAGACATGTACAAATTAATCTACATTCTATCAGACAAGTAGCTAGAGCGTCTGGTATATCAGGTACTACTGTTTTTTGGATTGTTAAAGCCTTCAGATTCCATCCATCAGTGAGCAATATCCCAAATTTATTATACAATACCTGTTTTCCAGATAAAAGTTCTTTCATGTTGAATGGTGAAACTCCATAAAAATTGAATGTCTGGGCCGGCATTCTTGGTAATCATCTTGTTGGACCATTCTTTATTGAAGGCAATCTCAATGGAAACACATACTCAAATCTATTACAAGACTGTGTAGATCTTATAATAACACAAATTTTAAAAAATGATAACAATTTAGTAGAAAATGAAATAACATTCCAGCAGGATGATGTACTCCCACATTTCGATGTTGAAGTGAGACAGTTTTTGGACGAACGTTTTCCAGTGCGTTGGATTGACAGAAGGGGTCTAGTGGAGTGGCCTGTTAGATTACCGGATCTCACACCGATTAAATTATTTCTGTGGGGACACCTGAAGTCGAAAGTATACTCTACTAAGCTACTCTACTATTTCATCCGTTGATTATGTTGCCATTGATATCACTTTTGTTGATTTCCTCAATAAAATGAGCGACAGCGAATAAAACTTTCAACATCCTATGTCTCAATAACGAATGCACCAATTTCGGAGAAGAAAATACAGAAATAATAGAGGGACAAAGACTTTTCAAATAATATATCACTCGACCATTCATGCCATTGAAAAAATAGGGGGGATGTAGTTGCTGGCCGCAGGGGGTTTCGGGTGTGATTTCCATATCACTATGATTTTCATATCAGAATTGGTACACCTAGAAATAAAAATTGACGTGTTCTTTGAAATTTTTGATCACACGTCCGTTTCTAACTTACAGGGAGTCTAGATTTCATTGGAACGGCCTATATGATACGTTTTCAGATACAACGTGTCAGTTTATGTGTTGAATTTTTTTTAACGTGTATATTTGTCTACATCTGGTATTGAAGAAAAACCTCATATCTTGCCGGAGTAGATCCTGAGTGGAAGAGGTGCCGAATGTTATTATTGTTGGTTCAAACTTGATTGGAATGCAAAGTTTAACTTTCCAACTTTCATGAATACTCTGATTCACGATAATAATTATAGTATCTTCACAATGGAATGCGTTTCGGTACAAGGTAGCTTCATCAGTAAGATGGGTATATCAAACTATTCTACTATTCAATTCAATTCAATTCAAATATACTTTATTGTCAAATCAATAAAATACCGTAGATATTACAGTTAGTCTTCTCAATTAAAATTATCATCGTAGAATTCTGCTAAGCTACAATAAGGTCTCACAGAAAGCAAGTCTTTCAACTATTCCTTATGAGCTCTAAAGTCATGTATGTTTCTTATAGTTCGAGGAAGGTGATTGAACAATAGAGGAATCTTCAACTAGGGTCCAAGAAGGCAGCGGTAATTTAAAGCTGAATCTCTGCCTGGTTTGATACATTGCCGGGTCCAATACCCTATTTTGAAGAGAAGGCCGATTGTCTCATATATAAATAAGGAGACCACAGTTAGCTCAAATCCAGTTACTTGTATTGCATAACATCCAGAGGAGAGCTTCGATTTAAAAGTATCTACATGTTTGTTGAATTTAAAACTACTGTCAATGAACAAGCCAAGGAATTTAGAAGTTGGTATGTTATCATTTTGAATATTATTCAGATGTACGGCTGGAATCTGGCAACGATTGATAAATTCAAGCTCAAGAGATTTTTTAATCAAACCAGTCTTTCACTTTCGTGATGTCATTGTCAATAACTTCATGCAACGTATGGTTGTTAGGAGCATGCCATAAAATTGTAGTATCATCAGCAAATAAAGTAAGTTTTCCTTAGATGTTTATAGACGATAGGTCATCAATGTAAATGAAGAATAAAAGTTAGCCCAATACCGAACCTTGTGGAACGCCGCAAGTAATTTTACCTTCATTTGAGTATGAAGTGGTTTTGACTATCTGGGTGCGATCTGCTAAGTATGACAAAAACCACTTAAGACTTATTCCAGTTATATCGTATCTACTGAGTTTCCGTAAAAGAATTTCATGATTCACACAATCCAATCTTTGACTATATCAAAGAAGACCGCAGCCACTGTTTCTCTGTAATTTATGTTGGGAAACACATTGTAAAGAAATGAAAATATAGCATCGGAAGTATTTTTTTGCTATTGGAAACCAAACTGGCAATCACTTATTATTTTGTTTTCATTCAGAAAGCACAGGAGTTTTGTTTTGACTAATTTTCCTATCAATTCAGCCATTGCAGAGATCAGAGAAATTGGACGAAGACTTGCTGTCTTTTATATGTCTTTTATATAACAGTAATGACAGTAAAGACAAAACTCATTGTAGAATCGGGTGAAACAAAACGAATATGGGCATTTTATGTCAAAACTTAAGATGAGATTCATTATTAATTCTAGCAAAGCAGGAGGATTTTGGAAAGAACAATACAATATTTCTTCTAGGGAAACAGTTGATTTGGGAATTTATCAAATGTCATTTCGCAGTTGACTCAATCGGTGTAAACAAAATAACAAATATTAGCAGTCAAAATATTATCATTTTATATGATAGATAATTTACTGCGGATTATTGACTACTTCTACTTTCAACAAAACAGAGCGAACACGGTGATTACTCTTTATTAAAAGCACACATTTTCGGAGAACGAATTACAAATAAGCGAGTGGAGCAATTTATATCGTACAATGGAAAATTAGTCTTGGAAGATTGTTATCAGCTTTTCTTCACTATGGATTTTCCTGATAATCACTGTATCAAATTAAGAAATGAATAAGCCTCAAAATATGACTTCAATCACTTTCTGAATGAGGTGTATCTCACCTCGACGAGAGGGTGGAAGTGATACCGGTTTTTTCTCACAATAGAAATTATCTGCGACTGATTTTTTTCAAACGCTAACAGTGAGAAATTTTCATTAATCTTTATTTCCTTTGAGAGAATACATGAGTGTATAGGATATATGATGGAATTGGCCGATATTTGATGAAATTTCATGAAGTATGCCGATGTCACAAAATCACATTCGCAAAGTTTCAGTGTCCTACTATTGTTTTTCATATATCGATTATTTTACGACCCACACTTTACGGAAAAAGAGACTTTTTGTCAAATCTAACAATATTAATTTATTTGTGATTGGATTGAAATTAGGAACACGAATGAAATATTATTGAAGGAAGTACTGGATAATGATTCGTTTACTTTTATCGAGTGTGCCGTGTATGCAGATTATAAAATTTTTTCCGTTGTCTCCATCAGGTCTTCTTTGGAAAACCAAACACTGAATTTGATAAAATCAGTGTTGTGAGCTTCATGGACACACAGTGAAAGTCTCTCAATTCCATTTCGATTGAATTCGAATTGAATTCTTTCGTAAATGTCAAATTCTGATCGATAATCGTCTCAGAAATCCAAATACGTCAAAATATACAGTTTTTGTTATTCAAAAATTCAAACTCTAATAGATTCGTCGAATATTCGAATAACGTATTATTTACATTTAAATAACATAATTTAAATAACAACGATTGCAATGTCCGAAAAAATATTTTACAAGTGATTTTTTTTTCGAATTGTATCCCATCAGAAGCTATATTTTAACAATGAAAGAAACTTGGCATTCTAATCTAGAATCATCGATGTAGAATTCCCTAGCAGAAAGTATATGTACTTTACTACATATGTACATTACTATCCACAAATGACAATCCAAACTTCAAGAGTAAATCTCAGAAAATAGCTATAAAGTTTTCGAGCATAATGTTTGATAGGATGGCTAATAATGGTAGGAAAACTGAAATTTTCCAATATGAAGTTACTAAAGTTTGATACCACATAATATCGACGTTATCGAATCTAAAAAAATATATCAATACATTTTAAGTTAGGTCTACGTCCAATCACAATTTTCATTCCTTTTTTTAAAGTAAGAAGGAATTCAGTCAGGGTCTACTTTAATCTTCGCTGAAAATAAATGATTAAAGCGACATTCACATATCAGTGCATGAGTTGCAACTTCGTAAACATTATTACTGCAGTTTTTGTATGAGTATATGAAGGAATATACTTGATATATTGTGACAAGAAGTGAGATAATGAAAACGAATATAATACAGATATTACAAAATTCTTGTCTTGAAGACAACTAAATTGATTTTTTTCTCAGCGAGAATCCTGTTGAGATCTGAGAAGTGTAAGAAATTCACTGGGAGGCAGATGTGAAGAATACGGTGGATGCGAAAGCAATTTGAAGCCCTACTCATTCAATTTTGTCATTGTTTTCATCGATTCGTGACACGGTACATTGTCAGGATGATATGTACATATTACGAACCATACCTTTGAATAAAAAATGTTCCATCGGATGTGATGGGCTCAGTATAAAAATGATCTCATTGTGTTGTCCCCTTATTCTTCCTTTCCTCTCCTTTCCTTTCCTTTCTTTGAGGCATATCATCATCTTTTGTATAGAAAAGAACGTTTTTACGACTATATGGAAAGCAGCATTGGTAACTCCAATACAAAAAAAAAATCCAGTAGAACTAAAAGATCTGCGGGGGCCATCAGCATCGTTCCTGCTTGCTCTAAAATAGTAGAAAAAATTATAAATCACCTTCGCTCACACTTAGATAATAATAACTTACTAACAACAGTCGTGTTTTAGACGTGGTCAAAACTGTACTACTGTACTGAAACTGTACTGAAGGTAACCGATGATATTTTAAACGCGAGTGATCGAAATCAATGTACCGTACTGGCTCTTCTAGATTTCAGCAGGGCATTTGATACCATCAATCATGAGCGATTATAGTCGATCTTACACTACATTGGCTTGTCAGATGATTCAGTTTTTTTTTCGAAACTATCTACACAACATACGCCAGGAAGTTGTTCTTGATGGAGCACATACGTTCCACAGGGGCCAATTCTTGGTCCTCTCCTATTTAAGATATATACTAGTCATTTAGTGAAATGCCTTCAGTATTGCAGTGTACATCTTTATGTCGATGACACCCAAATCTATTATTCTTTCGAACTACACAGGATAAATAACGCTAATAGGCGGATCAGTCATGATCTCGACATATTTTCATCCCTTGCTGAAAATATATGCGAAATTAATAATACATCTAAGTCGAAAATGCTAATATTTGGTTCAAAAAATCACTCTTAGAGTGACTATAGACAATGATCTCTGATGTGATTCCCATGTGAATAAACTAATCCAGAAAGCTTACCTCTCACTCAAGCTGATTTACGGAAATGGAAAATTCCTTCCACTTCCTTCCTGACACAAGGTGCAGTCCCTGCACCTTGTGTCAGGAACATCTAAACCCATCACGCGACTGCGGTAGACTGAGGTGTTGAAGACACTATCCTGATAAGCAATGATGAACCCCTCAGTTTCCGACTTCAGCCCACTCGACCTGAGAAAAGCGATCGTCAGGCGCTTTGATAAACCAAGGTCTCCAATGTTATTGAAGAAGACCCCATGCATTAGCTTATCCTTGTTTCTCCGCAGAAGTAAAGTGATCTCTGTGGCTTTATTCTGACATTTTTGCTGAACGGGTTCCAACTCGGTGACAAAGTTGTGGTCTCTTCTGTTATTATTATTATTATTCAATTGAGGCCGTTTTTTGCGATTTTCTCCTTCAAACATCTCATCAACTGTATAGAATGTCACTATTGGTGTTTGTCGATGAATATTATACCATTTGCTTTCCAAAATATCATAACCTTGTCAGCCGACTGCGAGTGTTACGTCTTTGCACGCTTTGGAATCGGTTCACCACGTGCAGTCCACTCAGATAACGATCGTTTTGATTCTGCTGTGAAATAATAGAGCTATGTTTCATCCATTATCACACATCCGACACATGAATTTGGCTTTAAAAACTGTTCAAATTCATCAATTAGTTATTGTTTTCGGTCGATTGTGAGCTCGCGTGGCAACCACTTTGAACAGAACTTTCGCATACTCAAATATTCATGCATGATAAGTCCGACACGTTCCTTTGATATCTCGGTCAATTCAACTTTGCGGTCATCCAAAACTATTTTGTGAACTTTTTTGTTTTCATAGGTAAGATTCTTTGGGGCGTCCACTGCGTGTATCGTCCTCAGGTCTCATTCTATCCCGTTTAATCTTAGCAATCCACTTCTCAATAATTGATCCTGATATTTTTCATCAGTTTCCTTAAAAATATTAAATGTTACTGCACTCAAAATGTTCTATCCCACAAACTAATAGTCCGACAGCTGTGAAATTTGTACAGGTGTTTGTTGAAGGATGAGGTCAACTGAAAATCATATGGATTTATTACTAGTATTGCCATCTGTGCATTAGCACACGAATTTTTCAACTCATCTAGTATATACGATTGAGTGATTTGCTACTCTGAAGTGAATAATTGATACCTTGGTAAGAAGTCACTAAAACGTTAAATTGGAAAGAATGAAGCACCCCTGTATGATAGTGTCAGCGTTATTTTCATGATTGGCCAAAATTTTAATGAAAGCAAGTGGAAGGTAGACCATCTTAAAGTCCACGATTCTATTTTAATAGAACCTGTGGCAGTTGGTTTTACTTTCACGTGTTCAAATTGATGAATATTGAAGAATTAGGTTCAGCAGATGAAACTAAGATGAAATATAACGGTTTTTTGAGAAAGAGTTAATGCTTTTGATACGATTTCATCGTCTGTACAAAAATAATTTGAATATTCCAAGTGAAATAAAACAATTGAAAAAAATTTCATTCGTTGATGACACAATTATTTTCTCGATAACTTTATAGCTATTCTCCTGTATAATCTTTCTATTTTTCCTTAAAGTGAAACAAATGGTGTTGAAGAGAGTTTATAGAAGAAGCAATAAATATAATCAGTGTGAATCTCGATGTAATGTTCAAATTTAATTTGATATAACTTTGTTAAATATCAACTACCCTTCATGAAATTCATTATGAATAAATGTTTAGAGAAAAATTTCTGGGTTTCATTTTTGATGAACTTTTCTCCTCCCTAAACCTCTAATATTATTTAAAACGATAGCTCCGAATGGATTGCTGATAAATCAGGTAAGTGAAGTATATAGGATTTGAATTCCACTGTAATTCAATGTGTCACTAATAGATGCATCATTATGATATAGTTGTTAGAGTTTGACTAGGTAATTTTATATTTTCAAAAAGTCAAAGATTTGGAGGTTTTGGAAATGCATTTTGTAATGTGAAAAATTTGGTTAATCGAATTTGTTTATGAAGAAGAGTTTTGAATAATTTTTCTAACTAGTCAGTTTGTCAAGCACGACATACCGGAGTTGAGAAATTGTCCGGTTTTTAACAGAAACATCGTGATCTCTAACACGGTGGTGAAGATGATTCACGCTATGAAAGTAATGAAACTCATGAAATGTTGTAGAAAGCCATGAAGATAATAATGCTGCTTTCGATAGAAAAATTAATTTTTTCAAACCCTTAATTTATGAAAATTATTTCGAAAGCACTGTATTTTCCTCTTCAAACAGAAAAGATAAACATCACCAGAGTGTTATGAGAATGTTTTCAACGTGAATCACCAATGTTGAGCATCTACCAAATCTAAATTGTCACAAGTGAACTAACGAGGCTCTATTTTTTAGTGAAAGTGTCGTTGAAATTCATTTACATATAACTCACACATAACGTCCAGATTCCTAAGATGGTCAAAGTTACTGAGATAATGGTACTAGGAAAATGTAATCTTGTTCGTATTTGGAAGTAATTCCATAAATGCTTTATGTTTTCACATCCAGAACAAAACACAAACACCACAGGAAAAAACTTAAGGCGCTATAAGAGCGGTGCCTGTACGGGAGTCGCGATTCACGTTGGATTTGAGTCGCTGAAGATTCAATTCATTTGAAGAACCGTTCTCAGGAAGTTTATTCCACATAAATGCAGTTCTTCAAATGAGAGAGTTCTCAAACGATGGAGTTAGAAGTGTACTGAGTTGAACCTCAAAACGATGAGCAGCCAAGGTCCGTTGCGTATTTCTGATATGTTCACCTCCCGTGGAAATATCTATGAAAGAGAAACAAATCTCCATCCTTTTTTCGATGTTGCAGACTATCCAGGTTGCAAGTGATGTCTCCTATCAGGCGGATGGGTTTTTTCTGGATGGAATGTAGCAGCTTTGGGATATGCCCAGGGGCGGAACTTTATACATAAAAACGATACTCCAAAGAAGATCTGATCTGAGCTTTATAAAACATCAACAGTTTCTGAGGTGTGTACAGTTTTCTGATTCGGAACAGTGTTTCAAGCTATTGAGAAACTGCCTTTGCAATTCCAGCCACATGATTGTGCCAAGACATATTGGTCATTTCAACCCCCAAAAAATGTATCGGAGCTGAAAGCGTAATTGTCTATTTCGACATTATTATATCGGCTCAGAGATGTTTGACCATTTGGAGAAAACTAATGTCCTGGAATCCAAATAGAATAACGAGACAAGTGTTCTGTCGTCAGCAAAGCAATATTTGCCCTTATTGGTAACGGACACTTCATCAGAACCAGAGGCCTTGTTGATATTGAGCTTTTTTGTGTGAATTAGTGAAACAATTTGAAATGAACTCAAAGTTTGGACTAATAATTTTCTCAAGCAATATTTCAGATTCAAATCCGTAGGAAGTGATCTTCTCCTGTTTCTTGAAGCAAAATGCCAAGCTAGTTCTGAAGAGCTATTTTCATTGATGTATTTACATCACATGACTTATTCTTTATGTCTAATTCAATCGAATTCGATGCTGCCAAACTATCTTTCTTCTTATTTTCCTTGTGAATTTGTATTAGTTTCAACATGGTTTTGACATTATCAAACATTTGAAACATATAACTAAAAATGAATCTAAGTGTATCCGTAGCAGTGAGATAAAGTGGAAACAGAGCAGGTAGACCATATTCTGATTATATTCCATCAGAAAACCTCAAATTGATAAGTGTTATTTAATTCCAGTCAAGCTATTTTTTAGAAGCAGGACACGAAATATTTACAGAGGGAACCTTCAGAATTGAAAGTTATCACCTTCAAACAATCAATCAACTCGTATTTCACTTCTGACGAGGCAATTTTCGACACGAAGCTCATCACCGTGAACACCCCACTTCACCGAAATCTAATTAAGAACACAATCCAGACCTGACTGAAATACCTCTCTATATTTCTTTTCGAGTCACTTCATCTACCATTTTTCCGTTATTCTCGATTCTTTTGTTGAAGGTTTTTCTGCATATATTGAAATCCCAGAAGTGCCATTGCGGTCTAGTTAAACGTACCACTACAGAGCTTTATTCGTATCCCGCAAGGTAGACGTAGACCATTCTCCAGGCTTCACGCACATCTATGAATTCCATTTATACGGGTCGAATGTTTCTTCAACTGATGGTTACGACTTTGTGTTTGTGTTTCCCAGTTGGTTAGATATAAATAAATTACATACATGTTTATGGAATTATTAGGTGATAGACCGAATCACAAGGGAGGTTGAACTCCTAGTTGTTTAGTATAATTATGAAATGTTGGTGAAAAATTGGGAGGAACGCCAAATACAACAGGTGGTGATGAGTCTGTTTATATTGACTCTCTAGAGGAGACAATGACTAGAAGTTAATCTGAAAGTCAATAAATGTAACACCTTAATAAAATCAGCTTGAAAAATTATGTTTCTTTGGTAAGGCGGTAGCCTGGTAGATTAACGTAAGTGGCTCTCTCCACTCACTCAATCGACCGCTGTGGAAACCGGTTGTTCAAGTCGTAAGGCCGGACGATCGATCTCCACTTCCAATCGTCCAACCCGTGTTAGGAATAATACGTTGAAAGGTAAGACCTCGTTAGTCCCTCGCACAAGTTTCGACTTTTGACGATAGTCTGTGAAGTGTATTTCGAAGAGTACAGTGCCTCCGATGAATTCCACAATTAATGAAATTGTCTTCAGTTCGAGGTGGCTCTATGCAGATGCTAAACAAAAACATCATATGAGTATGGGTGTCACATTTTTGACTCATACTGTTCATACTTCCTAGAATGAATGGAAAACGTTTATAGGCCTTTTCATCATAAGACGAGCGCAAGCGTAGCTGTCATATTGAAATGGCGGTAATTCAAAACATTCGTACTGTTTTAATCAACAATGGCTGG